>JADDOH010020813.1:0-13054 GCA_016648135.1 Agrypnia vestita | reverse complement strand
TCATCGATCTCTTTACTAAAAAAAACATTCGGACGGGAATCAATAAAATCTTTGAAGGCGGTTTGGACTGCCCCATCGGAGTTGAATTTTTTCCTTTGCAAGAAGTTATCCAAATTTCGAAAAAAATCGTAATCTGTTGGGGCAAGGTACGGAGAGTACGGTGGATGTCTTAGACATTCCAATTGAAGCTCCTCTAATTTGGTGGCCGTCTGTTGTGCAGTGTGTGGTCTAGCGTTATCATGAAGCAGCAGTGGCCTAGAGCGATTAACCAGCCTCGGTTGTTTAGCAGCTAGCTTTTCCATCATGGTTTGCAGTTGCTGACAATAGACATCTGCCGTAATCGTCTGGCCAGATTTAAGAAAGCTGTATTGAACGACACCAGCATTAGTCCACCAAACGCTCACAAGTAACTTTTTTGGAGTCAATTTTCGCTTGGGGCATGGTTTGGCTGGTTCGGCAGGGTTCAGCCATTGCGATGAGCGCTTCCGATTATCGTACAGGATCCACTTTTCATCACAGGTAATGATTCAATTTAAAATCCCTTCATTATTGTGCCGGTTGAGTAATGCAACGCAGCAGTCAACGCGCGTTTGTTGATTTGCTTCACTCAATTCGTGAGGTACCCACCTTTCAAGCTTTTTCACCTTACAAATTTGATTCAAGTGGATTAAAACAGTTTTATCACTAACACCGCAGCCTGCAGCTAACTCGGATGTGGTTTGCGATGGATCCGCTTCCACAATAGCCTTCAATTCTTCATTATTAACTTTGGTCTCCGGCCGTCCACGGGGTTTGTTCTGCAGGTCGAAATTTCCAGAACGAAAACGTTGGAACCAAAAACGCACTGTGTTTTCTTTTGCGGCACCGTCGCCATACACATCATTAATCCTTCGAGCCGTTTCCTGCAGCACTGGTGCCACGGTGGAACTCGTACTCGTAAATAACGCGATATTTCAAGTTTTTCATTTTGTAAACTGAGTGAAGCAAAGAAAAAAACAATTGAGGAAAAAACAAATGAATTATAATTTTCAAAACACAAATACATGAGTAAATAGCTGTATAAATTTGGATTTGGAATTCCTAACCAAAGAGAAGATATTTGAGATCAAATTTGCCAGTACGGCAAAACGTCAATTTCATATGTAAGGACCTAATATTAATATGATGTCATGATTTAATAATTTTTCACAATAATTATAAAGAGAAAACCTTTTTTCCAGCCTAACCACGATATACTCTGGATGATTTCAAAAATATTATCTTCAATTTTCTCAACATTATGAATTTCATTAAAATTCATCCCAATCAGAACTGTATTTTTATTTAATTACCACGCATCGGCATTTTTTATCTAAAAAATATACACGAATTTGTAACGACTTTTTAAAGAAAATTACAATTATATTTTTTTAACAAATATGCTTTACTCTTTTAATTTAGAAATCTGATTTTGAATACCTATAAGCTTTTATTGTTATTTGATAAATTGATATGCATTAAAACTACTGCTTACTAACGTCTAGAAATGCTTAAACATAAAAATGAATTTTGAAAAATTTTACACAAATGAATTTTTCATAGAAGTCAGAAGCCTTAAATTAGATTTCAAAGGGTTAATTTATGACCCAACAAATAAAATTATCACGATATTTAGTACTAAAAGTTTATATATCGCTATACAAAGCCCACTTAGGCTTCATAATCCTTCATAAACATTGCATGAGCAGTTCCTTAAAACCCCTCAAAGTTTAAAACATAAAATATTTCTTGTTTTCCTATAAATAATTACATGCACCAGTCATAAAATATACACTTTTCTTAAAATTTTTGTATTTTAATAAACTTCTGTAATTTATTGTTTAACAAAATCATAACTTGTAAAAAATTATTACACTACAAAAGATTTTTTCCATGTATTCTCAAATATCTCCAACCATTTGTGATATCATAGTGATGACATTAAGATTGCTCATATAGCAATATCTTAAATTTCGTCATAATAAACGTATTTACCTATATTAATTTGCATCAGAAAGATTGCAAACATTGTTACTGATAGAAATATTAACATTTGACAAACGATATTCGAATTGAAAGGTCTTCGTCTTCAGTATAATTATGAGTATTGGAATAACTATTCTTAAAAAAAAAACACTTTTATAAAGAATTACATTATTTTGCAACATTAATAAATACATTTTTTCACATCATAATTTTAAATGTGTCGAAGAACCGACAGAACTAAATACAGGCGCTTGTAAATATTATATGTTTGCTAAGAATTGTGGGCCAATATGTCATCTGAATTACATAATATAATAATAATAAATAACAATAAAGAGGAAGGCCAAAACAGATATTTATGGACATCATTAACGACAAAATCAAATATGTCCTAGCAGAAACAATCCATTGTAATGAAAAAAGATATAACAGGAGAAATCTCAACCAAGAAAGAGAAGGGTAGTATACTTGTTTCATGTTAAGAGAGATCTCATCGATGAAGCTCCAATAACGAATGAAAAATATAGGAAAATAAATGTCTAATAAATTGTCAAGTTTTCAAGACTGTTCGGAATCTTTTGTGCAGAAATCCTTAGCAGGGACGATCATTAGGGCTAGTGACAGGTGAAATGGGTCCCAAAACGTCGACCTAAGAAATCAGAAACACGCATAATATAACAAATATTTTTTTCCCAGATAGTAAATCTATTTATTAATCCGTGATTCAATTTGGGTTTCCTGTGACCAGGACAATAAAAAAAATCTATGTTTAATCTACTTAGGTAGGTTCATAAATAATAATAGTTTCGTGCAGGAAAATATATATTAAGTTGGAAACACAGATCATGGATTTGATATCACAATAATATTATTTCAACCCGGCAAATCGAAATGGGGAAAAGTTTTTTGTAAATATGGTCAAACGTACACACCTAATAATAACACTACTTTTGGTTGTTTAATATATAGGTTAATAAAATTTTGGTTATATTGTATTGTAAAAATTTGTTATACTAATGCAGTCGCTCTACAAAATTTGGTAAGGTAATAGAATTGTATAACGCAAGGTCGTTCAGTAATCAAACACATTTGATCCACAGCTTATTAAGTAATAAAATGTTTAGTGTATTAAATATTAGGTATTTAAGTTGCTTAAAAATAATGATTGACAAAAAATAAAAGTTGACAAAAAGACCAAAAAAATTAAATTTTTATAATAATTAAATATAAATTTACAAATAGACTTGAAATATGAAATATCTTAAGAAATGTTCTCAAGTTTACGCGGCCTTCCGTAAATAGAATTTCAGAATCTTCTGACGACAGTTTTCTTGACTATTCTGGCCGGCATTCCCACTGTGGGGTCCATCAGCCCTCTCACGCCAGCCTTGATATGGGACCATGATATGGGATTCAAACGTTAGCCAGAGTATTCGGAGACCACAAAACTACATAGAAGCTAAAATCGTACTTGCAATATTTTAAAATCCTATTGATATGAGATGAAAAACATGCTTGACACTTGATTATGCTTTTGTTATATGTTCATTAAGAAATAGAAAAAATATTAAATTACACAGTAATGATAACTAACGCTGTTGTTTTAAACGAGATTTTATGTTACATAATAATAATACATAATAATGCTTTTGTTACACGTTCATTAACGGATTACGTGTAGTCAGGATTTTCAAAAAAATCGATTCATTTTTTTGCATTTTCTTAAAGTAAAATGTTTCAAAAATATTCTTTTTAAAATTTCTTTAGTTTTAAAGATATCCAACGATAACTGTAGGGCCCTCTACTGCCGTCCGTACTGACACGCGGAGAGGGCCCGGCTGACTGACCGCGCGGCTGCTACGGGACGGGGTTTTACCTGAGTAATTTTATTTTATAGTTCTACTTTTAGACTTAGACACCAAATCAAATTTCAGTTAGTTCCATTAGGCTAACTTAAATTTGATTTATTGTCAGTATTTCAGTGGCAGTGAAACCAAGCAGTCGATAGATAGTTGTGCGTGTATTATAATCATTTCCTAAATTTTATAATGGGACGTCATGAAGGTATGCAAGGAATATTAATGACTGCCAATGCAATAAGATTAAATTATGGGCTTAATGCACACTGGTGTACTGAAAAAGTCGATATAGAGCACATAAAGATTGCTGACCAACGTGCAAATGTGGTCACTCGAGAAGGTAGAATAAGACGTAGACAAAAACAAATCGACATCTTGGAGCCTTACGCGTGTAAGTAGTTGTTTTTTTGTAGGCAGAAGATCTATTATATGGACCAGAAATCGATAACTCTACGTAATTAATTTGATAAATTGTATTTGTATTAATTATTTATGTATAAAACATTAAATGCGTTTTTCTCAAAACAACTTTTTCAAAAACGGTGACCACGATATTTCAAAAACTACTTGACAGATTTAAATGAAATTTATACATCATATTCTAGGCACTAAAAACGTGTGATAAATCGAAGGATTTTTTTTATTTAAACTTTTTTTTATATAGAATAAATTAGTGATTTTTTCCCTCATAATTCATAATTAATCTTTCAAAGACCCCCATTTTACTAAATTTGAAAAGAAAAAAAAGCCACGATTAAGCACAACATAAACTATTAAACGTGAGGCACTATTTGCAAGACAGAGGTCAAGAAATGAGTAATAAGTAGTAATAACAATTATATTTGAAATTACTTGAAATATAGTGTAAAACTTTGGTATTATATATTTAACAAAAAAATTACAATTTTTTTTTTAGCGAAATTTAAAATAAATTAAATTGTAATAAATATTATTATTAAGTTCTACGGGTTAAGTATTTTTATGTGTTACAGCCGTTTCGGCTTGTAAGGCCATTATCAAACAATGGATATACCACGTAAAACTGTTTTAAATTTCGCTAAAAATAAATATGGAGTTCTACAAATTAAACACAAAAACCACAAATAAAAAACATTACAAAACCTTTCAAAAAAAATCTTGAAAATGTCTATTTTTCAAGCCTCTGACTACACGTAACCCCTTAAGAAATAGAAGAAAAAAACATTACATTAAACAGTAGTGATAAATAACGCTGTTGTACGAGGTTTAATGTTTTAGCCCACTTTGTATGTACATATACTCGTATATGTTCAGGCAAGTTCTGTATAGTCATAAATACCAGAATTTTTTTAATTTTTACTATTTAAAATACGATTCACATACATCTTTACAGTGTAATTAAATTTACTTATTTTTTAATAAATTATTTACATACTTATAATTTGAATATGATAGGTAAACTAATAACTAATAATATTCCAGAAATGCACTGGAAATTCTATAATTTTGTATCTGGGGTGTGGATCAGATAAGCTGCATAAATTATTTAATTACCGATGTATACATATTTGATAAAAATACCCTTCAATAAAATTAAATATAAGCTACATTTTTTAAGGTGTTCTTTATCTGTGTGTTAATACTTAGAAATTCTCGGGATCTTAATTTCATGAAATAATTTCAATTCCCTAGTGACATTTTTGCTTAATTAATTGGAGATACCGCTTGGTAATTGTTTTTCTCTAATGAATTTGTCCAATTAACAAAATTTGAACGCTGGGAAAAAGGATTTTAATATTTTTTAATGAAACCCTCACATTCAGCTATTGTAATTTTACGTTTATCGTTGAAATTAAACAAAATTTATCAATATATTTTTTTGAAATTTGCAAACTTCATATACATTACTTTCATACATTTTACGTCGATCGGTATTTAATCTGCTATATCAGTACACACATCAGCCCTGTGAAATCCTGCAAAGGGAAGCAAAACGTCGGCAATACCCCAGTAAACTATTCGAAGAAGATCGATAAAATTATATACGTTAAGTTGATTTGTTATTTTCAAGTTAATTTTAGAGTAAAGATTAGCTTCTGGATACAAATCAATCCTAGCTGATGAATCTAAATAAAAAAGGGTAAATTTTAATTATAAATGATAAAAAGCGAATAAACAATACAATTTATTTTTTAGATACACGCCTTAATATTTAAATTATTATTATTATTAATATTTTTTATTAATTTGAATTCAAGCTTACAATGCATGAAAATGTTTTACAATGAAAAAGTTTGAAACATTTGAAAAATATCTGCTCCATATATACATCTATTAATCGCTTACAATAAATAATATCTTTAAAATTACTTACTTAGAGGTGATGTATTTAGTGTGTATATGTGTATGCATGTCTGTGTTTGTGTATGTATGTTTGTGTTTGTGCGTGTGTGTGTTTATTTACGTGTGCGTTGTACGTTGGTTCCAAAACTATGAATTAATTATTTTAAGTTTTTGCTTAAGAATATACTTTAGGTCTGAGAAGTTTATGTCAAGGGAATTCTCATATTGCTAGAATAGGTTTATGATTCTTCTGATAACTGAGTTTTTTATTTTTTGGGTCGGAAAAGAGTTGTATATCGTGAACGACGAGTTAGTAGATTAAAATCAATACATGATAATAAATCAAAATAATCCACATTATTATTTAATATATTATATTAAATTAAGAAATTTGATATCTAGGCATTTGCGTCTAGAAGCTAGAGACGGTAGAGAAGGTGTAACAATATTATGAAAGGTCAATCGCTTTAAAAATTTACACTGAATACGTTCAATGTTATTTATATTATGTACTTGATTTTGTGGGTTCCAAATAACGGAGCCAAACTTCAGTGTACTTCTGATTAATGAACAAATTAAATTTCAAAAGTTTTTGTGTTTTTAAAATTTTTACGTATTCCAAATATATATCCCAATTTTTTAACTGGCTACATTTTTTTAAAAATAAAATATCATTATTGATTTGAGAAAACTAATAAATTCTGTATAAACCACACTGATTTGTAAAATGCGATAGCAGTAATAATAAATTAGATAAATTCTTAATATTCTCTAAAAATAAAGTTGATCCATTAAATCATTCCGGTATAAATTAACTCATTTTTAATCACTTTTTAGTATTTTATACATGTAAAACGGCATGTTGTTTTAAAATTAGAATAAAAGAACACATAATATCTCTTAATAATAATAGAATTCTCGAACCATCTATTGGAGACAGGCCTCATTTTTAAAAAAGAAAATGGCATTGAAAGTTTGCAAACAAATAATATAAGCGTTACGTTAGAAAAATTATAAATTTTTGAAATCAAAAATTTCCTTATCACCAAATTTAATATAGGTATTTGTTAACCAATTAAATTTAAGGAATAATCATTTTTTTAAATATATTCGACATTTCAACGTCTAGCTGTCAAACTCCACCCCTATCCCAATGAGGCCACATCGCTATCTAACACTTGTCTCTCACAAATTTAATTTATAGAAGTTATTGTCCTGACGAAGATGAAGTACGATATTGAAACCGGTAGACTTTAAAAACAATGATTGTGGTTTATACAAAATTTGTCAGTTTTCTCCAGTAAATAATTATATCTAACCACAAACTCAACGCTATAAACATAAAAAATATTTTAAAAATTACCCTGTAGAATAGTTTTCATTATAATTCTACGTGAAATACTTGGTACATGTCACGATGTTCTTACTATTTCTAAAATAAAACAATTACTTTCTCAATCAAATAAAAATTGAGCCCCATTAAAATAATTGTAAGGAAGATGTTTCACTCCTAGACTAGACTAAGCACAACAATATCGAATAGCTCCATAATAATAATTTCTAAATTTAAAAGTGTGATAAAAATGAAAATAATCACCAACTTTTATGTTATTTTATAATAAGTTTCCAATAGATTGTTTAAAAAAATAAGTGATATGAAAATAGTTAATTTATTTAATTCTTAAAAGAGTAACCCATAAAAACCAAGTTTTTACAATACTCCCTTTCTCATTTTCGGGTTTTGTGTCCACCATATGCGTCGTAATCTCCATACAACTTACTGAATTGTATGAAAAAACCATTAAAAATTTGAAAAATTCAAAATTATACTATAATTATTATTTTTTTAACGAAAATTTGACAGATCTTCTTGATCGTCGCCACGAGTCTACTTGCAAAATTTTAACTCGATTGGATCACGGGAAAAGGGTTAAAAATCGATCCAAAGTTTTTTCGTCAGACAAACAGACAAGTAGACGCCACGAGTTAAAAGTAAGGAGGTAAAAAACATGCATTATGTGGTAGAATTTTAAACATTTACTATTTATACAATTTTCTCTTGATTTTCTTTTCGTACAGCTATTGAAAAAAGCTTATTTGAAACCACTCCATAACTGGCTTCCACTTATCACTGCTATCGAATACACACATATTCATAAATAGTGTTTAATAATGAAATGAGTTCCATTTTGACAGTTATAGTTTAGTAGTAATTGATTCTGCTCACTATTTTCAATTAATTGAAAATAAGTGTGGACTGAACAGAAAATTATAATTAGAAATGACACGGCCAATTGACCAATCACATCAATTCGATTGGTAGTGTATGGAATTGATTGTGTCATGAGTTAAAACAGGCACTGAGATAATTAATTATGTATTTAAATATTGGCATTTTCCATTTCACTTTCGTACTTATTATTTTGTGTAAATTATTGCATTTAAAGGTTTTTTAAATGGAAATGACATTATTTCAAAATATCATAGCAACCATAGTTTTATTTAATTTTGATTAATTCATTTATTTTAGTTTACTCTGACAATCCACCATAGTTAATTACAAGCTTGCGCCAATTGTATGAGACAACGTGAAATTTGATGTCTTAAAGTTTTTTTTTAATACGCAGAATTTGGAATTAAGTGCCTTTCCTTTGTTAACTCGAAAAAATATATATCTACAACTTTAAAATGTCTGATTTTGGCGACGAATTTTGACGATCGATAACTGTGTTAAAACAAAACAAAAAAGAATAGGTTTCCGTGCAGCATTTCTCGTTATCATTCGCTTAGTGTTAGCAATAAAATTAAAAGATTGTCTATAAAACCTGTTCTATATTTTAAATTATCCCCATGATTGCTGAATCCAATCCCTGGTCTCTACAATCTAGTTATTTTATTTTATGTTATGTCTTAGTCCAAATCCACCCGCTACGTATCCATAGATCCTTATGACGACCACATTCCTCTGTATTCTCTGTTCTGCAAATACAATTTTTATCTGCAATTTTTTTATTTCAACGGTCCAGTGAGCCGGACTTTGACTTTTGCAGCGTAGCAACTATGGACGTACCTTATTTATTTTTTAAAACATATTTAAGAGCTGTAAAATCTATCACATACTCAATTTACTCAAAAATACTGAATTTAACTAAACATATTAAGAGTATCTAAAATTCCAATAAGGTATGTTTTTAAATAAAGTATTTGAATTGAACTCTCTATTTACTTAATATTAACTAGCCGTAACCCGTCAAAAATTAAGTAGGTTTTCATGTCGGTTGCTTAAGTATAAATATTTAATTATTCATAAACAATAATAAAAAGTTTTTAAAAAAGAACGATACAGGCAGACAGATAACGAAATTATTATTACTGGGATAATAACACGATAATATTGCCATGTGGGATTTTTGCCGTGGAGATTTTGTATTTGGACCAAATTTCCGTGGATCTGTTGTCCTTGGACCAAAAGTTCGTAGACCTTTATCGTTAGGAAATTTTTTGGAGACCGTTTGTTGTTGAACAAATTTTTGTGGATCTTTTGTCCTTGGACCAAATGTCCACGGACCTTTTGTCGTTGGACTTTTGTGGAACGTTAGAAGACCGTTTGTCTTTAGACTTAATGTCTGTGGACCTTTTGTTGTTGGTCCAAATGCCCGTGGACATTTTGTCATTGGAATAAATGTCTGTGGACCTTTTGTCGTTGGTCCAAATGCCCGTCGACATTTTGTCATTGGAATAAATGTCTGTGGACCTTTTGTCGTAGTTCCAAATGTCCGTGGACCTTTTGTCGTGGACTTTTTTCGGTTAACCAAATGTCCGTGGTCCAAATCTTACGATATTTTGTCGTTCTGAAAAAAATATATAATAAAGAAGTTACGGACAGGCAGTCGGACGGACGGACAGATGGACAACGAAGTTATTATAATTGGAATAAAAATAATATTATACAACACATAATATTATTTACTGAAATGTTACTTGGTTTTAGACCAATTATATAATTGTTACTTGGACAACGTTATTAAATTGTTGTTTGTGTATGTATATTTTTGGTAATAAACAACATTCTGGAGGAACAATTATTAATATTATTATGTATGTAAATTATGTTGTATTATGTAAATCATGTACCGTTACTCGCCTACTCACAATACGGTGTATGTACAAAGGATGCTGTATTATCATTGTATCTTGAAGATAGCTAGAGCAGCATACAGCGCCATACTAATATGGACGTTCAACTAATTTGAGTTGTAAACAAAAATAGTTGTGATAACAGTTCAATTCAATGATACGATACAATGCGGTCATATTAAAATAGGCTATAGTCTCCAAATGGAATTTGTTTTGGATAAAATTGCTTCGTGCAAATAATCGTGCTTCAACTTTCATTCAGATGAATGTTGAAAAAAAAAAAAACAAGAAACGGAAAGTAATGGAGGATTTTACAGCACTCTTGACGTTTTACCGGAAATTAAAAATTACTGGAAAGGTTTGAAAGACAATCGATTATACCCGAAAGTTCACGAAAAATCATTTTATTTTATTTTATTTTCATTTATTGGTTTTCTTACAGCCATATAATTAATCAATCTTGAAAAAAACAATAATTGATGTACAGAGTTTTGGGCCAATTACAAGAAAACACATATATACAATTGATAAAAAATAAGAAAAAACATGTCCAATAGTGAGTTTGTGTGAGTGTGTGTATTTGTGTGTTTATTTATTTATTTTGTTTTGGGAAAAGTTAACAGCAAAACAATCTTAAAAATTTTCCACTGAATTTAAAAATTTACTTTAACATACATTAATAGCGAATGGAGAGGGTGGAGGGGAATGTGGGACAGGAGTAGAAGGGAAGATATAATGTACAAATTAGTTTGGGTGCGGTAGTGTAGATATTGTTTGTTTTATGTTTCTTATTGTTGCGTTGAAAATGTCAATGTGGTGATAGTTTGTGTTAAATGAATTTGTGGATCTGTACATAAAGGAGTTTTGTTTTGAGTTGGTCTTACAAAAGGGGAGATGAAAAGTAGGTGAATGTCTGTTATTGCGAGTTGGGATGTGGTAAGATATTCGTTGAAGAAGTTCCGGACTATCAACTAGATTGTGTGTTATTTTGAATAGCATTTCCTATTTAAAGGGTGACATAACCACCACACACGGAAAAGAAGCGATTCATTGCGGCCAGCGAAATACATTGCGAGAGTACCGACTACCGAACAAGTGTAAAGTGTTCCACAGATTAATGATTATTGCGAAATTGTGTGAATTATAGAACAGTGCTCCAGTCAAATTTGTGTCCCGTTACTTAGGTGATTAAATGAAAGTTTAATTAATTTCTAGTGTTTCGTTCGTCTCCCACCGCCGCGACCCCGTGACAATGTTGTTATAACGATAACAATTTTAATATAACTAACAATCCTATTTTAGGCTTTTTACAGCGAGTTCCGCTAGCAACCGTCGATACTAGATAACAGTTATATCTCAGCTTACAATCGTGGATACAATCAGATACAAATATCATATAACTGTACCGTGTGCAACTGGTTAAAATAACGGTTTAACTATCACTAGTCTGGACGTGTGACAATTATAAGCGATGAGAGAATGTAAACCAGACAACGACGGACGATCGTATTATTACGATCAATTAGCACGTATAAGTGAACTGAACTAGCTGAACATCTAAATGAACCTGTCTGACTTTTATCCAATGCTATATTCAGATCTAAATGCACTTAATGTACAGATACACTGATTGGTGTATCCAAATGCTTTCTATATATTAATAACATACAATATTGGTTAAAACATTATAGATTCAAATTACCTTCCCTCGGGTATAAATTTAATTATTGTTAGCCCCAAAGCTTTATACATTGCTTGGGTAGGAAATAGTGGGTGCCTTTGACCTACAGTAACACCTTTGGTTAATTGTTAGTTCAAAGAGATACCTGTGGTAACGCTAACCCCACATATTCAATTTGCCGATCCTAATTGACTTACTCGCATCAAGTGGGAGTATATTATTAAATAAGACAACTTCAGACTGCTACAAGTCCGCGCTATTTATTAAAGGTTTAGGCATTTAAACAAAGTTCAAAATAATTAATACAGGTATTAATACGCTATAGTTTGGATGCCTGTCAGTTATTTAATTTTTCCTAATTTTAACTTTATATAACTTCTGTAGACTTGAGTGAAGATAAAAGTTTTGTTGTTGTCAAATATTTGTAATATATTA
Organism: Agrypnia vestita; assembly: GCA_016648135.1. Classification (NCBI taxonomy): domain Eukaryota; kingdom Metazoa; phylum Arthropoda; class Insecta; order Trichoptera; family Phryganeidae; genus Agrypnia; species Agrypnia vestita. Next base: position 616 of record JADDOH010020813.1, on the reverse strand, counting down.
GGTCCTTACATATGAAATTGGTGTTTTGCCGTACTGGCAAATTTGATCTCAAATATCTTCTCTTTGGTTAGGAATTCCAAATCCAAATTTATACAGCTATTTACTCATGTATTTGTGTTTTGAAAATTATAATTCATTTGTTTTTTCCTCAATTGTTTTTTTCTTTGCGTCACTCAGTTTACAAAATGAAAAACTTGAAATATCGCGTTATTTACGAGTACGAGTTCCACCGTGGCACCAGTGCTGCAGAAACGGCTCGAAAGATTAATGATTTGTATGGCGACGGTGCCGCAAAAGAAAACACAGTGCGTTTTTGGTTCCAACGTTTTCGTTCTGGAAATTTCGACCTGCAGAACAAGCCCCGTGGACGGCCGGAGGCCAAAGTTGATAATGAAGAATTGAAGGCTATTGTGGAAGCGGATCCATCGCAAACCACATCCGAGTTAGCTGCAGGCTGCGGTGTTAGTGATAAAACTATTTTAATCCACTTGAAGCAAATTGGTAAGGTGAAAAAGCTTGAAAGGTGGGTACCTCACGAATTGAGTGAAGCAAATCAACAAACGCGTGTTGACTGCTGCGTTGCATTACTCAACCGGCACAATAATGAAGGGATTTT
>JADDOH010020812.1:0-12848 GCA_016648135.1 Agrypnia vestita | reverse complement strand
ATAACAATCACGAAGCATAATATTGAAATGGTGGTTTGTATCTTTGCTCCTATAACTATGTACTGTATTTTTGACGGGTCACGCAGGCTCGGTGGTAGCAACATCCTTAGGTTGCGGCCGGTTCGGGTTTGCTGGCCCGGGGTTCAAGCCCCAACTCCAGTCACACTTTATCAAACATAATAATTTCATTGTCTGTCTGTGCGTAACTTCGTGTATGCGATATTTCTATTATTTTAACCCTTCCCCCCCTCTGATATATTATCGATGCAAATCTATACCTACCGTTTGACCAATCGGATTCCAAATTAGGAAACTTATTCTTAAGGACTCAACGGGTTACATATGCGATATTTTCCCCCCCATATTATTTTAACCCTTCCCCCCCCCTGATATATTATCGATGCAAATCTATACCTACCGTTTGACCAATCGGATTCAAAATTAGGAAACTTATTCTTAAGGACTCGACGGGTTACATATGCGATATTTCCCCCCTATTATTTTAACCCTTCCCCTCCCCTGATATATTTTCGATGCAAATCATATTTGCATACTTAGGTATTCCTTAAGACCTGACGGAAAACATTGACCACATTTCTTCCCTGAACATCCCAGCCTAGATTAAATGGAAACATTGTTTTGCTACAGGCTTCGCATAATAATGGTGCCTTTGTTTCCTCAGTTTCCCTCCGTGAACTTATTTATCACTTAATCGTTAATCGGGCAATGCCGGGTACGAACAGATTTTATAAAATCAAAAACGTGATGTGGTTCCATGTTGAGATCACTTTGTTGATGATCCTAACACAACGAGCAGTTCTCAGTTTAGTAAAAGTAGACTTTACGGCACGTAAGCAGTCATGTGTATGTGTACATACATTTATACTAACTGTAGCCCGTCAAAAATGATGGTTCATTTACACGTCGGTTCCTAAAGAATAAGTATTTAGTTATTTATATACATATAAAAAAGTTTTTATAAATGAAGTTACGGATGTTACACGAAATTACGGGGACAGCCAGACGGACAGACAACGAAATTATTATAATTTCGGATTATCTTTATACATAAAACTATATATGTTTGTTCTGTATTCAAATCTACGCTGTTTGACAAATCTTGCCCAAATTTTGCACACTTATTCTTTAGATCTTGAAGGTAAATAAAGGCCACACCCTTCCCCCCCATTTTAATCCATCCCCTCCCACCGATATACTATCTTTACAATCTATTCCATTTAAGGTCGGATACAGATTTTGCATAATTATTCATTAAGATACGGGAGAAAACACGGAACACATTCCCCCCTTAAACAACCCCCTCCCCATGATATATTCTCTATACAAATCTACACTGTTTGACAGATCCGACCCAAATTTTTGAATGCTTTTAGAACTCGGCGAAAAAAATAGGCGCCATTCCATTTGGAAGATTTGAGAAACAACGGATGCTTTCCCCACAAATTTCTTTTAAACTAAATCTTCATCCCGGGCAACGCCAGGTGCGGACCACTGGTCACTTATACAGGGTGTAACAGGTTAGTCCACAATACTTTACAGGTGGATTCCAGCCATGATTATGAGTCGAAAATGTTCAAGCAACCGCGACCTGAATCAACAATCAATAGTTACGGAGTTATGCAATATCAAATTTCGCTTTTTTTTCAATATTTCCGACTCAATTTTTACAAAACGTGAAACTTTCATTACATAACTTATATCAATTACGAAAAACTCATTTGTTTCAATACAAGGTAAATATAATTATTACAACCCTGCAGAAATTCCAATAAGATTTTTTTTCAATTGGAATTTAACGGTTTTTATAATTTAATTTGACTTGTATTTAAAGGAATTCATTATTCACATTCAGTACAAATTATTGTAATGATAATCCAACGTTAAAAAAAAAAAGCAAGAAATATTGAAAAAATGCAAACTTTGATGTAGCATATCTCCACAACTATCATTATTAGGTCACGATTGCTTGAACATTTAATGGTCATAATGAAAGCAGGAATCTGCCCGCGCAGTAGTGCGGACCAGCTCTGTCCCGCCCTGCGCACTAACAACCCCCAGCAACCATTTCTCAGTACTTACCATCTGAAGAGGGGCGCCCTCTGGGGCGGGGCCGAGTGACGTCACTGGCCAGGGCCGGGGGCGGGGCCCGGACAAGCAGGAAACTTTTCGGGAAGAGAGTCGCAAGTTGTCCGCGTGGTCACCCGAAAAGTGCTGTTTCCTCCCAAACGGCTGGAGATAAAGTGGTCACCCCGCGGACTTGTCTGTAGAGCTCCGCACGGAGAACAGAGTGGCGCAGATTGAACACTTCCCGCCGCGTCCGTTTCGGCAGCGTTTCGCGAAAACTAAAGTCTTCCTCACTGAATGCCTGCGATGCACATTTCCTTGCCTCGGGGATAATGCTTCCCGGCGCGGGGCGCGGTGCGGGGGAGGGGGGAGGGGGGAGGTCCCGGCGGGGCGATGCCTCACTCGGAATGTAGTGTTCCCGCAATATCGTCTCACGTACAATGTATAGTTAAAATAAAATTACACAGATCGACACGAAATTGGTCTCCGCACAGTTTCATATTAGTTACAAAATTAAACGTTTTTTCGTCATAACTGATTTTTGCAATGCGGAGATAATATTAGTTATATTATCTTTATTTTCTAAATACTGAACTACCTCGGTGTGTCTCCACTGAGCTGCTGCCTGCAGCGCTGTCTCGCCCTTATTATCTGCCTTGTTTATATCCGCTCCCTTCTCTGCTAACAACCGCACTACCGGGAGGTGTCCCTTCCAGGCTGCTAGGTGCAGAGCTGTACGGCCAACATTATTTTTCCACTTAATATCTCCTCCATTCTCCATCAAATATTGCACTATCTGGAAGTTTCCGCGCTCGGAGGCCAAGTGCAGTGCCGTCTCACCGAAATTATCTACCGAATTGATTTCCCCTCCCTTCTCTACTACACACTGCACTAGCGGGAGGTATTCTTTACAGGTTGCTTTGTGCAGTGCCGTACCACCACCATCATTTTTCAGGTTAACATTACCTCCCCTTTCTACTAACTTACGCACTACCGTGATGTGTCCCTTCTCGGCTGCTGTATGCAGTGGGGTGTCGCCATCAATATTTGCCCTGTTAATATCCACTCCCTGCACTGCTAACCACTGCACTGCCGCGAGGTTTCCCCACCCGGCTGCGTAGTGCAGCGCAATACATTTATTGACGTCGCGAGCCTCTAAGAACTTGATTAAACCTTTTTGGTGATTTTCCGTCCCCAAACCACCGACCAGAAGATTGACAATCTCGGTATTATTTTCATCAGCGGCTACGTGAAGTACCGTTTGTTGCGATTCATTAGCAACAGATCGCTGTGAGTTTTCACTCCAGAGTTTTTCTATATGTGCAGCGATGTACTCTAGCGCGGAGGGCGGTGCCGGCTGCAGCTGGAGGAAATTATTTAAAAACTTTCTGACGACGTAGTTGGAGGGCTGCAGTAAAATATCCGATAGTAATAGCTCTGCCATGGGGGCCCAACCGTGCCAACGAGTTTTCAAACTGAGCCAATGGACAATTTGATCGGCGCAGAAATACTCCGCCAGCATGCGGTAGATGAACTCAACGCTCTTTCCATCTTCGCCCGACTGGACCAGCCCGACTCTACACAGTACATCTTGTTGCGAGAAAGTATACTCGCAGTTCTCGTAGAATTGTTGGGCCGACTGGGGGAAGAGCGTGCAAAAGCCCAGCTTTCTGTGACACTTTGTGAAATCGGTAATAATAGTTTCATAAATGTAATCAGCTTCATGAACTTTCAGTTCAATTTTTGCCTTCCAGTAGATATTGTATTTAAATTTCATAAATACCTCACACAGCAAGAACATATTCTCCACTTGAAAGGCGGTTCCCGATTCAGTTTGTAACGTAATGAGATTTTCGACCCGCTGCAGCGACACCTCCGCCAACATGCGTATCTGCAAGGGCACGCTCATGAAGTTCTGGATGTCTCCCTTGAGAATATTTGCAGCTACGGATAACAATTCTTGCGCGCAGTCTTTAAGCTTATTGTCTCCGCTACTTCCCGGCTCCAGCAGCAGGAGCGAATGCCAGTATTTCTCGAGGTACTCCCGCTGTTCCTGCTCTTTAAATTTCTCAAATTTCACAGCCATCGTAGACAAACCATCCTCGAGCAACTCTTTGTCATGGAACCGCGTAGTTAACCGTATCATGGCCTCGGTATTGTTTTTTAAATACTGTAAAATATTTAAAATCGTCCTCTTGGAGTGGTCGTCTTTTAATTCATCGAATCCGTCGAACAAACAATAAAGCTGCCTCGTATGCTTGTTACTCAAACAGAATCGCAACAATTCTCGCGACAATCTATCCTCGATTAGTTGTTCTAGCTGTTCTAGCTCAGTGAGCGCGTTGTTTGAGGGATTTTTAAAATATTTTAAATCTATCCATATTAACCAGGCGGTGCGCATCTGTCGGCTCATCATGCTCACCAGGCTAGTGGACTTCCCTATGCCCGGCTCATCCGAGATGATCACCACCTTCTGCGTAGAGGCGCCCAGCTCCTCCCCAGTAACCGCGTGACCGGTGTCGAGATGCACGTGTGGCCGCAGACCTTCCAAAGACCCCTGCGAGCTTTGCCACAAAAACCGGCTTCCGTTCTTCTTCAGCCAGTGTACTGGCTTTTCGTAATTGCGTTCCCCGTCCGAGGGCGCCGTGAGGATGTTTTCATTTCTTATAAATTCGTCTCTATCCGATTCTGGTACTTCTAACGAGTGCGCGAGACTCTCTTTACTCTCTGCGCCCTGAAAGATAAATTTATCATTACTTCTACTCAGGGACGCATAGTCTTCTAACTGAAATACGACCTGGCAATGGAACCGCCTTGTCATATAAAAGCTTTCATGATAGATCTGTTTAAGGGTTGAAGCTGTGGAAGAGTCATTTGCTTCGAACCAATACACTTTATCATCTGGATTATCGAATATGGCTCGTTTAAATCCCTCCTCCCCGGCTGACCCTGTCCCCGGCACCCAAATGACCCTGCCGGCCACACCCGAAGTGGCTTCCTTGAGGCTTCTCTTCAACTCTGTTTGATGGTCTCCGCTGACCACCAGCAGGCCGCCTGACGATGCAATTCTGGGCAAATTTTCCACGCTCACGCTTCTCTCGATTTTGGAAAAAATTAATCTACGCTCAATAAAATTGGGGCACGAGTTTTTTATTTCTATTACATATTTATCGCTCTTTAGAATATTTTTAAGATTTGTAGAGTCTATGAACCTATTAATGTTCGATAAAAAATAGACTAAATTTTGTTCTCCTATAAAATCTGCTATACTCAAGAGTGTACCTCCTATGTCCAACATTTTCTTTACAAAGAGTTTCTTTTGCGAGTCTTCCGTCAATTGAGAAGACTTTAAAGAACTTTGAAACGCCGGAAAACCCTCAAACCTCCAATCAGAATATTGATCGGTTATCAAGATGACTTTCTTGTTGGTGTATGGTTCAAATATTTGTTTAATTTTATCGGCTCCAGATACATCCATTTTGGCACAGTCAATCACAAATAAGTTGGGAAAATCATTTTCTGTGAGGTTGTTCGTAATTAAATTTATCACGGCTGCCCAACGTAGAAACCTTTGTTCTTGTTCAAAAAATGACGGCTCCCGCAGTTGACGGCCAGCACTGGATAATCTAAGCATTTCCAAATCGCAGTTTTCGGTTTTAATTTCCCAGAATTGGTCTTTAGATTCTAAGAACTCTCTAAGCTTGATAATGTAGTCTGTAAAATCCAAGGGATACGTAGGCAAGGACTCGAGGTACTTTTGGCTCTCCACGAAGAACATATTTTTATGGTCCACGACAGCCATCAGCTCTGCGCGGAACCAGCGCACCAACAGCTTAGTACGCTTGACCACCATTTCCAATGTTTTCTCGGAGTCACACGTTATGGTATGGTTTTCAATATGAATATTAAAATTACCAAATAAATTATTGCAAGTTCCCAAGTTATGATCATCGAGAAAACTTTGTATGTAATTGATTTTTACACTTTCCCTTTTAAAATTTATCCAAAAATTTAAAAATTTCAACTCATCATCTGAGAATACCCTCAGACTGGCGGAGTATTCGGAAGAGTGTTTTTTTTTGTAACGCGTTTCGAACGGATCAACTACACTGGGCTCCAGGTGATACTGACCCACATGAGTCACTTTGTCGCGGAAACTTACAGGCTCTATCATATTCGCTGTCTTGTTTAAAGGCCAGTCCTCCATTTCGTGTATTAATCTGTCACTTTTCAACGCGTCTTTTAAATTAGTCATATTATGGGTTTTAAGACCATATATAGAAGTATTACGTTTAACGAAGTTAAACTGCGACACATCAATCATCACCCTGTGGACGCTTCCCACATGTTTGCCGAATGTGTTGATTCTGTTGGGCGCAGAGTTGGGCGCAGACAGATAGCTGGATATGTCCAACTTTTCTAAAGACACTCTTCTTCCGTATCTAACATCGCTAGTATCGATGATGTGTTCCAACATGTCCCTACAGCCCGGACTATCAAAAGCCACGACGTGCGCGTGGAGACCGTCCCGCTGGTCGCCGATCTTAATAAACTTTCCGCCCTCCGCTTCCAGGAACTTGAGGCTGAAGCCACTGATCTGGGCCAGCCAGCCGCCCAGGGAGTGCCCCGTGATGGACAGCTGAAAGCGGCGGCCGTCTGTTTGGTTGGCCTTTTCTATGGCGCACTTCACCTTCGCGGCAAATGTGGCCGCGGAATTCATGTGAGATGAATAGTTATCGTAAACAACTCCCATAAAATTAGTATACCAGACTCCCGAGTTGCTCGGAATGGTCTCCCTGTGGGCCAGGACCACCTGCTGCAGGGAGGGGCTGTAGAACGCGGCCCCGAAGTAGCCGTTGTCCTTGCCATCGTTGCGCGCGGTCGTCAATAGCTCCCAATCACCTAATTCCAGTTCCTGGGGGAGGTCATCTCCGATCTCTTTGTACACCGCGTCAGCGAAGTGCGCCAGCTCGGCCGGGCTGGGGTACGGGGCCAACATGACGTCATCATACAGTATCCCGCTTGTATTAATTAAAGGTGGACAGCTTACCAGCCTACGCAAAAGGTCCTGGCAGCTGTACTGCAATTTGGAGTCCACCTCCATGATGAGCGATGAAGCGGAATCGCCCGTAACGAGATCTCTGCAACAAGAAGTGTCAGTTAGAAAAGTACACAACTAAGTATAAATTACATCTTCAAAAATAATTTTGTGATGACATTATTAATATAATTAATAAAATAAACTTAGTTTTTATATTGAAAATATCAAATATGTATCAAGTCCTATGGCCCCTTCGTCAGGATACAATTGTATACTAACAAAAATTAAATTTAAAAATCGAAGTATAGACAACCAAAAAATTAAAAAGTTATAAATATATGGAAAATTAATATTAATAATGTACCTACTTAACATGAAAATAAATTTAAAAGATACGTATTTATAAAAAGGACCTGGTTATTTGTGTGTGATTCTGTATAATTTGTATTTAAAATTTGTAAACCCTTATTAATATCAAAAGATTGATCCATAACCAAAAGATGGTTAGAAAATTCAGAATAATCATTGCTATTTAAACACCTTAAGTGTTCCTTAATTCTAACCTCATAATTTCTACACGTTTTTCCTATATAAAAATAATCACAATCATTACAAATCGCAGAATGTTAGTAAACTTAGTAAAAACCACTACCAGATTTACGGTCTACCGGTTTCGAGACGTACCCGTCTCATCGTCAGGACCAAAACTACACTACTACATTCACAACACTATACACCCCAACCATAGTATTGTAAAACTATCACCACTATTGTTCACATGCATGTTAGTAGTTCAATTTCTCTGACAAGACGAAACTTCTGTTATTATGTCTAACCACAAAGTTAATGCTTTTAATATTATTAATAATACTAATAACATTACAAATCAATTTATGAACACCTGATTTAAAAAAAATATCCTTATCCTTATCCTTATTGTTTTATTGCCAATAACTATTATTTGATACAGTTTTCAATTAATATTTCATCTGGCAAATCAGGTATATAGGTACATATTTATAACTAATTGAGCGCTTATCTTAAAATATACTAAGACATAAATACAGAATACAATGGTGGCCAATTGCTATGTTGGGTATGCTTTGGTGTTACAGTTTGTGATCTCCTTTTAAAAGTTACTTTTTAAATATGTATCATAAAAACCCATTATATATGCGCTGCTTTATAGGTACCTAATAATCAAAACAAATTTCATTTGATGAGACGAAGTTGAAGCTTGATCTCTACTAGTTATGAGGGGTCAAGATATCATAAAGGAATGACAGCAAAATCCAACACGCTTCGGAAACATTCCACTCAACATCCACATTTAAGTAGTTACGGAACGTAACTCTACCATAAGAAAAAATGAGTTCAACGTTTATTTTGTAACAAATTTTATTAATCAATTAGGAAAGACATACAGAAAAATCCAATTAACGAAAAAATATTTTAAATGCTACCGGGATTCGAACCAACGGACTTCCACTCTATCCAGGAATGGCGTGTTATCCAATATCGCCACGGAAGGTTGTAAGTCAATAGTTAGTAAATTTGTGTGTGTGTGTGCCCACGCACGCATGCGAGGGGAAATGTGTCACCTCGCAAGATTACCCTTGATTGGCATATGAGCCAGTCATGTCAAAATTACGTTCTTTGGCGCATTCAGTTGAACGGCACGCGCCGTGTTGATTGGCGCATTCGACCATTGAAATTAATCACTAGACTGCGTGTACTAGGTTAAAGCGAATACTGCGAATATAGCATCCCCACTAAAGAAGCAAGCAAGACCGCACACATACTGCATTTGCGGGAATCAAGTCGGGAAAAATTTGCAGCTAAAGCGCTCTCATGGAAACGCTGCCTAATACGTAGAGATACAAAAAAAAAGTTTAGGAAAGAATTGTGTAAAATTAAAGTATCTAGGAAAACGTCAGTGGCAGCATATATCTATCTTTTAAGGATAACTTACACCAACCGTTTTTGACCATAAAATATCATCAAATGTACCTATAACTAAGATATAATGGTTTCACTTTCCAATTTTGTTTTTGGACCAATTCAGTATTAATCCTTATAAAATTAAGCATCTTATTAACCTTTAGCATTTACCGCAGATCAAATTTGCCATGTACACCAAATCATTAAATTGAATATCTTGGAAGATATGACGAGTATAAACTGTACCGGGCAAAGCCGGGCCGGGTCGCTAGTCCGGCAATATCGCGGATGCGCCACAATTAATTTTGCATAAACTCAAACGAAAATAAAAGTTTACTGTCTTATATTAAATAGTAACACAAACAATGCATTTGAATTTACTTTTTTATTGACGAAATGGAAAGGTTCTTCCTGAACATTTTGACAAATCGTTCTTCCGCGGTAGGTATTGCACTTACACCGACGTAATAATACTTTTAGGGAAACCTGATATAGTTAAATGCGGCTGGACTAAGTGTATCCAACTTAAAGAAGACTATGTTGAGAAATAAGTAAAAAATTAACATTTCAAAATGCGTTTCCTTTCCTTACACTGGTACCTACTTATACAGCAGTTTTATTTATTATCAAAGAACTCTGCATTTTCTTATTATTTATAGTAAATGATAAGAACTCCCGATAAAATCTAGGTGCTGTCTGTCTTGTGTACAAGCGCGGGAGTTCTGAAAGTAGACAACTCAATCTACTTGGAGCCCAGAACTGCGTGTTCTAAAAATTCGTACGCCAAATTCGCACACTGGTTTCTTTGAATTTAAAATCGCGCGTTGAAGTCTCCAAAGTTTCGAACCGTTCGTCGAACTCACTCACCCGACAGCAATTTGACATTTATTAATCCTATAATATAATAAACTATTTCTATTATTGTAATTTCCAAAGACTTACAAACTTGATCAACTTCGTTGATCTGTGATGTATATAAAGTCCATACTTCCGACCACAAAGCTGACGCTATAGACAGAAACACAAGAACCATTTGGCTTGTCGTGTTCTGTACTGATGTGGGAGTCCTTCTCGTTGCCTCAATAACCCGACGGGGGCTGCGCTTGAGACAGCCGCGGCGAGCTTCCCGTCCCCGCTACGAATGTAAAACGACACTTGCGGAAATGAACGTGTGAATGTATTGTTCCACTTCCTTTACCATTTTATTATAGTTATCTTCTTTTGGCGCATTTAGTGTTAAATTTTCATCATAACGGAAGCTGTATAGCGCGTGCATTGTAGCGAGGATGCGTGTAGCGGGAATGCGAGCCCACGAATTGCGCGCGAATCCATTAAACTGTCAAAAATTTATTCACTTGAAATTAGTGTTTCAGTAACATAGATAATGTACTGTCGACCATCTTGAATCGAGTAGGAACCAATTCAATTCCAAAGCTGACAGATTGTTTATTGGTGATTGAATTGAAAATTTAAACTCTTTATTAAAGTACACTTTTAGGTTTGTATTAGGATTTCATGTTGTTGTCAATGTTTTTGCAAAAACGACAAAATTGTCAGGTATTCATTTTCAATACAAAAAACACATTAATTAATTCGATATTCAATGCGGCTGTCACAGTTGTATAGTATCGAAAACGGAACCGTTTTAGCCCGAAAGCCGATGAAACATGAACGTGTGTTTTGAAAATGCACACGTTTTTTGATTTGTCGCATTATCTGTCTTTGAATCGTCGTGAGACATCAGATAGTTACATTTGTACCACTTCAAGATCAAATATTAACTATTTAACTGCATTCAAGTGTTATTAATTATATTTATCATCTCCCTAGACATAGTAGGTATTATTGTTTTAATATATTTTCAAAATAAAATAATTTGTTCTAATGACATGTTAATTATTTAATTATAAAAAATCAACATGTTTCGGGAGCGATGCTCCCTTCTTCAGGTCAATTGAATATACTCAAATTAATGTTCAAGGGTAGATTTATTGCTTATGGTGGGACGGAGTTAAAAGTCGGCGTGGTTACAAATCAAGTACGAATTATTTATGATGGAAACATTTTTTAGAGAGGGCTATTTAGAAAATTAATTTTCTTAGCCATTACATCAGCCCTTATGATGGACCCTGCAATGGGATCCGAAACGTCGCAAAAACACGGCAAAATACCCCAGAAGACACAATCCTGAACATTTATGAAATAAAAGTTGCAATTAATGCTTTTCTTAATTTTTAATATTTTTAGATAATCCGAGTAAAAACTCCCTAGTATTGAAATACATATTAAATTTTGAAACCAGTATTTAATTAAAAAGAGTGATGAGATTTATATTTTTTATTTTTCAGCAAAAAGACCGTCAACGGGCCATTATTGACCCTGAAATATGGTTCCAGAGTGATTTTAGAGTACAAAATATAAATATTTTGAATATGAAATAATTACACTATACACTTTCTATGATAAAGTAAAAATAAATAATGTCTTTATGACAAAATAAATAGTAAATACTATTCAGACCAAAATAAAGAATGACGAAAATCAATAAATATAATTAAGGAATGAGTTCTAGATTAACGAGCCCAAGGTCAACACCGTCTGTCTGCGAGTAGTAGTGGCTCTCGCGGAATATAATTCTGTCTGTGATGAGCATGTATTACACGCTCGAGCGACCGTCAACCAAGTTCATCAATATTTCGCTTTCGAACTTAGCCTGTGTCATAAAGAATACATCTTTGGATGATGTCTCGTTATAGTGATTCATCATTCTAGGGAGAGGAGGTAAATAGCCTAGATTGGTGTTAAAAACCTTAGTGTAATTCTATTAGGTGATTCGTAAATTCTGAACAATTATCTCCAATGCTCGTTGACTGTAATTTCTAAATTTAGTAAAGTTTTACCTTTGCAAAAATAGTTACAACCTTTACAATTTATTTTTATTTTGCTCTTTATTTAAAGTATAATTTGTAATTCGTATAGAATGCTGACTGTATTGTATTTGGACTTTAAGAAATCCTATTTTATATCAAGTTCACCACCAGTGTTGCATGAATTCTTGTGGAAAAATCTTGGACGTAAAAACTTACCCACTTCCTGTCATCCCGTCGAGCTGAAATTTTGCACATCGACTTACTGTCGATGACAATGCATTCTTACATGCATTTTGAGTCATACATACACACACGCACACAAAAAGTGCAAATTTATTTCAAAAATTCTGGCAAGCCCTTTCTGGTACTATTCTAAAACTATTTAAATCAGCAATAATTTAGAATTCATCTCTTTATTTAAAATTGCTACAAAACCAAGCTGGTTGTTTTTCTGTAAAATGACAACCGATACAATAAAATGCGAACCCAGCCCTCGCATATAAAGGATTTATAATGGTTTTATGGATTTTTTCTACTTATCGAATTAGATGTCTGATTACTAACGAATAACAATTTGTTCCATTGTTTCCCAATGTATGACCTATGAAATCTCTTCTTACTATATAACTACTAATTAGATATTACTGCTCTGAGACACCCTGATTAATGTCCCAATTAACCATCAGCAACTTATCTGCTTATAACTATTCAAAATATTTTTGACACCATTCTGTATCCACCACTGAATTTTTATTCAATATTTGTTCCAATTACATCACTGTTACAGTTGCCGGCAAACTTCATGAAATTCTTTGGCTAAGTGGGGGAATGTGCAGAAGACGAAATTTGGGTCTCGTTGGTAGAAAGGTAGATGCGCAAACGTCCCCCCACTACGCCGCAAAATTTCAAGA
>JADDOH010020809.1:0-17352 GCA_016648135.1 Agrypnia vestita | reverse complement strand
CCGTTCGACCGATCGGACTCCAAATTTGCAAACTTATTCTTTAGGACTTGGCAGGTAACGAAAGTGACTTCCCCCCCCCCCCCCCTTTACCTCAACGTGATGTAGATTTGTACAGAAAATATAACGGGGGAGGGGGTACCCAGATTTTGCATACTTATTCTTCAAGACCCGGCGGGTAACAAAGACAAATTTTCCCTCCCTCCCTTTTTACCCCCCCCCCTCACCTGATACATTTTTTTGTACAAATCTACAACATTTGCTGATCCAAATTTTGCATTCTTATTCTTTTGTCGGTCACGGCGGAATACACAGGTCACAATTCCTTCCTGGATATCCCATTCATCCCAGCCTAGATTAAATGGATTCTTTTTTTATTAGAGACTTTGCGAAACAATGGAACCTACAGTCCTCTGTTTGATTTTAAATTATCAGGTAAAACCAAAGATTTGTCAACACCTCCTATAGACCCCACCCCGTCTCCCTCTCTCTACTCAAATTCTTAATCCTTTTTGATAAGAAACTTAGTGCATGTTGGCCTTTAGTTAGAGTAACACGCATCCGAAGAGTATTTTGTGAAGGTGTTGGTGTATAAATAATGATATTTACATGCTAGTGTAGTGGTTGTCCTGACGAAGAGACGGGATACGTTTCGAAACCGGTAGACAAAAAAATATTTTTTAGTGGTTATATACTGACATAAATAACATGTTGTTAAAATGTCTGCCTACAAATTTATTAATAATAGAGAATTATTCATTTTATTTGGATATTAGTTTCTGGATGTTTGACTTTTAGTATTGGTAGTTTATTTTTGTGGTTTCGTTTGTTAAGATTATTTTTGTTGTTGTTCTATTTAAGTGTGAGTTCTATTTTCATACAACAAGAGATCAAATATTCCAGTTAACACAACACCACGCTTGAAATGCCCCCGTCTACTCTGCGCGCATGAGATTGTAAGTGAAACTTCGCGGAATTGCTCTTGTTACCCGCGCTCCGCCTCGCGTGTTTTATTACTAAAGTCTATTCAACAATACAAATTGTATTAAACTGGTCAATTTGAGATGCGATAAACAATGCCGTAATGAAATTCAATATATTTTTTAAATACTTTCACTTGAAATTGTTGTATAACATGTTGTTGACATAGTTTTGGTGTTTTCTTAATACTGATTGCTTTGACAACTTTATTATTTAAAAAATATTTATTGTATTATTTATATATCTACTTATTTTATTTGATAATTACACCTACATGTTTCGGAAATACCTTTCCATCGTCAGGGTGTTATATATATGTCAAAATATCAAAATAAATAATGTCTTTTGTTTTTTGTTTTTCTAAATTATTTAAAAATTTATTTTTAAATGTTATTGCTGATGTTCTTGATTACTCGCAATTATTGGAAAAAATTTATAACTGGGCTAGTAGTTAAATTCAATTGTTTATTAATTATATTTTATTTACTATTTCATGCTTTATTGATTTCTAATGATTCTAAATTATTCAATTTCAGACCAAAATTATTTATGTGTAAAATAGAAAGTCCTATATCTTTATAAGAATGTTGTCACATATAATCTCATAAAAACTATTGCCTTGCTAAAAATTATTAATTTTAATAAATTGTTTTATTTATCAATAAAACCTTTGCCTCATACATGTGTCCAATAAACATTACAAAAACATGTTTTTATTAAAATTATCCACGCCAAAAATTGTTCGTCGAATCAACGGATTGTTAGGTTTAACGGGGTTCGTATGAACGTTAGGTGTCTAGGGTTAAATGACTTTTTCTCGACAAACGTGACACTACAAAGTAGTATGGATTGCCAGGTATAACGATTCTATATTAACAGAATATATTTTTATACAGGGTTATTTATAAAACATTAATAACCTCGCAGGACTATACTCCTGTCTTGATTATGAGTCGAAAATATTCATGCTATTATGACCTAATATCAATAGTACATAAAGGAGATATGCAACATCAAAGTTTGCATATTATTCTTTTCAATATTTCTGACTTATTTTTTGTAAAACGTTGGATTATCATTACAGTAACTTATAT
Organism: Agrypnia vestita; assembly: GCA_016648135.1. Classification (NCBI taxonomy): domain Eukaryota; kingdom Metazoa; phylum Arthropoda; class Insecta; order Trichoptera; family Phryganeidae; genus Agrypnia; species Agrypnia vestita. Next base: position 15,280 of record JADDOH010020809.1, on the reverse strand, counting down.
CGAGTATGAAAAATTCATTCACTTTAATACAAGTCAAATAAAAAAATAAAAACCTTCGAATTCCAATTGGAAAACATTTCAATTGGAATTTTTTCATGGTTTTCATCATTTTATTTAACTTGTATTGAAACGAATGAATTTTTTCTAATTTTAATTAGTTACTGTAATGATAGTCCAACGTTTTACAAAAAATAAGTCAGAAATATTGAAAAAAATATGCAAACTTTGATGTTGTATATCTCCTTAACTATTGATATTAGGTCATGATAGCTCGAATATTTTCGACTCGTAATCAAGACAGGAATACAGTCCTGCGAGGTTATTAATGTTTTACAAATAACCCTGTACAGTATTCTAAATATTAAGAAAAATGTATGTATTTATACAACTGAATCAACAAGCTGAATAATAATACTGTTATAAATCCTGTTCCAAGGAGTATTAAAAGAGAGTAAGTATACGATAATAGCACTTTGGAACGACAATCGTAAAAAATCAATCCGATATCTCCGCCAGCATCCCTCCCCGGCAGGGTGGGGTCGCCCCCGGGGACGTCCCGCTATCCGTCTTCGGGACAGCTGAAAAATTCGACACTTTGGCTCGGCGAGTCCGCCGTCCGGAGCTTTTAGCAGTAAATGGCCGCGGCGGATGACAAACAGTTGACTCGCGTCGGTGGATCGCGTTAGCTGCAAATGTGCCGCTAAATTATCTCGCCGCCGGGGCGAAAAAATTCACCCAACTTGTAAATATCGCTACTTTTATAAAAGCCCTTCTGTTGTATTTCTGTTGAAAGTTAGTATCCTGGGAGAGGGACGTACATTTCGCTTCCCCGCGCGAAAAACTGTTTCCAATATTTAATACGGAATTCGGGTAGGGTAAAATGCATGAGGTAAATAATCGTACCAGTTTATTAAGAATAAATTTACCGATACCAACACAATTCACACAAAATAAAATTATTATTAAGAAACACGCTACGAAACGAATTTCTTAGATAATATAATTTTGCAGTATTGAATATTCAAAGTAATATGAATATTATAGGTAAGTACTTCGTGTACCTATTCGTATCTCCCGTTTGTTACAGTATAAATCAATATAACCAAATAAACCATAAACAATTTAATGATAAGCCCGAGTTTTCAGAGCACCGACCTCGCTTATCTTCTTTTAAGAGTCGTTCTATCTTTTTTAACTCCATAAATTGACCATAATGGTAAAATAATATATGGTTGTCATTTTCCAAGGCATACAATATGTATTCAACCTCTCTTACGTAAAGCGTCGTAACTAACATTTTTAATTAATACATTTTTATAACTGAACAAGTACTAAGTCTCTGCTGAATTCAAGGCCAAAATTAAAATGGAGCGACATGTCCTCTATCTGCCTTGGAGATTCAGAGCTGGAGAGAGCTGGCAGTAAACCGAGATGAGTGGAGGAAGACTCTCGAGGAGGCAGACATTTTTACATGTGGCAGAAACTGTTACCTTATTCGATAACCTTTCATTTTGGATAATGTCAGGGAAAGATCCCAGGATACACCTCTTCACCGACAGCTAATTCAGGAGAACGTGAGAAAGTAAGGCTACTCCTTTATCTTCACGCCTTGTAAATATGTAATTTTATTTAAATGATATTTCTTGGACTTCTTAGATCTTATCTTTCTTGTAATTTTTTAATTATCTTAATAATCTTTCTTAATTTCTATGGCTTCTAAGAAGCCCTAGAAATTGAGAAAGCCATAAATAATAATTAATCTATTATAAACAACCAAAAAAATCTAACTTCCAGTCCTATCTTGAATACGTTCCCTTTCACCCTATCACCTGTTTCTTTCGCACCTACCACTATTTACCCCCATTTGGACACTTGACACTGAGGTATGTTTGTTCATATTTTTGTAAAGTTCAATTAGTATAAAGTATACCCTGACGAAGGAACGTTGTTTCAGAAACCGGTTGGTTTTACCAAAAATTAAGTGGTGGTAAACAAAGTAAATTCGTTTAATTATATTCAGAATGACAAACAATATTGAGGGTTTTCCAGTGCTTTGAAAGTTTTAGAATCATTAGAAATTTCTAGATCCGTAGCGTCGCGAATGCTTGGGACTACATCTCGGATTAACTTCCGGCTTGTACCGCTGCTAAAATATAAAATAATTATGTTATCATACCCGTGGAGCTCATATTCCCACTCTGAGTCATTAGTGTGACCAGCGTGCAAGAGATGAAATAATTTATTAATTGAAAAATTACTTTATTGCTCGTTTATATTAAAGGCGTGACTTGAGAATTCGTGACGTCAAAATATATATTATGATGATGAGACGTATTGCTTGCCCAACTTAAATTGGCGTGCGGCGAATTTGGAACTAAAACACACCCCGCCCGCACCCGGCGGTAACCCCTCGCCCTGTCATTCAGTTCAATTTTGTATTTGATCGGGAGCTGTGACATCTTGATTACCAATATACACTGAATTATTATGTCCAAAACATCCTAAACAGTCCGGGATGGTGCAAGAACAATTGCCAATGAAGTATTAAAGTTTTGCGAAGCTGAAAAAGCAAATAATGCACCGATATTACCGTCTGACAGTTTGACAGATAGAACGGCCGCCATTAGCTTGGTTTCTTTAGTGCTGCCCGACCAAATTTCTCTTAAAGGCTACGACACCGGTCACCGGACATTCTGTACATTATGTATTGCGTAATAAATTTACACCCTGGCAACTTCTGTTACGCGACAGGGACGCCCTCCCTCGCACGCCAATTTATAGTGGTCGCATTCTAGATGAAATTACGAACAAAATGAATGAATAATCATCTCGCAGGGCGTCTGGCCTGGGCATCCGCGGAGGAGCCCGCAGCTACACAGTGGCAGTGGCTCACCCATGACCTGCCTGGAATCGAGCAGACGAGCCCGAGGATGCGCTAGCGAACCATAAGCCTCTAGAGCAGCGGTTGGCAAACTTTAGGGATTTTTTAGTGTTAAATATATGTAGAAAATTTTTGTCGCGGACCTCCGGACCACTTTGGTGACCGCTGCTCTAGGGGACATGCGCTTACGACCCGACGCCTCGTGAGCACCTCCGAGGACTGCACGGACGGGGCGAGCGGAGCCCGGACCGAGAATCAGTGGAACGAGGGTCAAATTACGAACGAGTGCGTCTTTCTGTCAAGTTGCCCGCAAGTGTTTGACCCGCTACTTGTACCCATTCTGAACTATTTAAGCAAATGCCAGTGTAAAGAACGCGCCCCTTCTTAAGGGGGAATACCTACCTACGAAGCACGAAAAAAAAAAACAAGTTTTGTAAATTTTTTTAAGAAAACCTATTTAAATTATGGTATTGGTATTATTTCTACATGAAAGTACATACTTTTAAGAAAATGTTTAATTTTTTTGTATTAAAAAATATTCAAGATTGGCAGAAAATTCTTGGATTATGTCGACTGCCGCGGAAGACTGACCCAGGTCGGTCTTCCGCGGTGACCACTCCCATTTCATCTGTAATCATCAAAATAAAATAAAAAACAAAAAGATATTCAAAATTGACACAATAATTTAGTCTTTGACGAAAGTATTTTTGACAAAATGGCAGGCGTTTGAATTCAAAATACCGTTTTTTAGCGAAAATTTCGGGTTTATTATGCCGATAAAAAAAATAAGTCACTTTATAAAAAATCCTACGACAAAGACTAGATACTTATAGTGTTTGCCGAGATATTTTGGTCACCGATTTCCAAAACATGGTTTCGAGTTAAACGCGTTTGAAAATGGAGCAATGAATAAATCGCGAAATCTTCCAACTTACATAAAATCATGGATTCCAGGTCCATAATATAAGTCCTCCACCTTGCTTAGAATTTCCATATCATCCAGCACTCTTCATAAACATAATAGAAACAGGTTTTACGTTTCTTTTATGAAAGAGCCCGACTGGCAGCTGCTATTTTTATTTATTTTTATTTTTTTGAATTTTTGCATGAAATTTTCACCAGACATTCTTAAGAACTCAAGCTTTAAGAAAGTGCAAAAATTTTAAAATCGATTTTTTCTAAATGCCTAGGTAGGTATTCCCCCTTAAGTGCGTCACAAAATTATAAAAATATAACATATTTAATAAAATATTTAAACTGACTGCATTTATAATATATATTAACACCGAATTTATAATGTATGTACTTAATAGATCAACTAAATGTAAATGTAGACACTTATGACCCTGATGAATACATCGTTGTTATTGACGAAACTATTTGTTTCAGGTAATTATGAAAAAATGTAACACCTACATTAAATCTATACCCATAAATGTCTGTCTGTCTGTCCGTCTGTCTGTCTGTCTGTCTGTTCTCTATATAAATCCACACCGTTTGTCCGATTCGATTCAAATCTTTCATACTTATGCACTGGGACCCGGCGGGTAACATACCCTTTCCCCTCCCCCTGACATATTTTCGATGCAAATCTGTACCGTTTGACCAATCGGACTCAAAATTAGGAAACTTATTCTTTAGGACTCGGCGGGTAACATAGGCGATATTCCCCCCTATTCTCATACCCCTTCCCCTCTCCCTGACATATTTTCGATGCAAATCTATACCGTTTGACCTATCGGACTCAAAAACTCAAAATTTGGCAAAAAAGGACTCGGCAGGTAACATAGGTTATATTTCCTCCCTCCCCTTTTACCTTTTCTCCTCCCCCTGATATATTTTCGATGCAAATCTATACCGTTCGAATCAAACCTTTGTTTCCCCCCACAAATTTATTTTCAACTTAATCCTTTACCTGTGCAACGCCGGGTAGCTAGTTTTTAAATAAAATAAAATCAAGCTGAGACCCTCTACCGGCGCGGCGGGGGACCCGCTCTAGCCGCTGGCGGTGCGCTGGCCGGATTATTTAGAATTTCGCATCAACATTGTTTGGAATGAATTCTGGCGCCAAGTTAGTAATGACGATTTATTTATTTGGCATTTTGTATTTGTTTACTCAGATTGTTGAATTAGTGCTTCCGACACGTTCATACTCATTGTTGGTTTATGTTTTACAAGGGGTGGGGTGGGGGAAGCGAACTGCAGAAATATATCGAGGGTAGAAAGCCAAAAAGATGTTAGTGATTATTTTCAACTTTGCAAAAGAAAGTTCCGTCAATGTGATTTTGTCAATGTTTCTTTTATTATTAAAAGATTTCCATTCATTTTAATCCAAAACACATACGGTAATCGATTTATAATAAAAGAAATGTTAAACAAATTTTTATTAATAATTGGAAAAGACGTACAGAAAAATCACATTAACAAAAAAATATTTTAACTGCTACCGGGATTCGAACCAACGGACCTTAATTCTATCCGAGGATTGCACGTTATCCAATTTCGCCACGGCAGTTAAAATGTTAATCAATAAAAAGAGACTACGTATAAGGTAGAAAATTTTTCATTAACTTACCAAACTGCCGTGGCGAAATTGGATAACGCGCCATTCCCGGATAGAATGGAGGTCCGTTGGTTCGAATCCCCGTAGCAGTTAAAATATTTTTTCATTACATTTTATTTTTCTGTGTGTCTTTTCTAATTAATTAATAAAAATTTGTTTAATAATTCACAGAACTTTGTTCTGAAATTGCAACTTCACAATACCTAATGTGTTTTCTTTAATATATAAAATAAATATTGATAAAATCAGATTGACAAAACATTATTTTGCTCTCCTGTAAAATTCTAAATAATCACTAACGTCCTTTTGGCTTTCAACCCTCGATATATTTATGCACAGATAGTTAAGATATACATCTGTGATATTTTGTAGCTACAGAACAAATGTATTTGTTCAGATTTTTACTAAGACTTAGGACGCAATAAAATAACAAGAAAACTATGCGACGTTTTAATTATTTTATTTAACACACATGTTAAAAATAAAAATATATCGTCATCATTAATACAGCATATTCTGAACTAGGGCCGCACAATAGGCTTCGATAATGTGCATAAAGTAGCTAACCTTAACACAGGTACACGGAAACAATTTTCAAACATAAAAATAACATGAACAGTAAAAACGACTCCAAAATAATTCCATACACCTGGACAAATATCTTAAACACAGTCGTTAAAAAATACGTCCATATAAAAAATATCATTAAATAAATAAAATTAACTTAGTTTAACACCACTTATAAATATTCTCCCTGAAGAAGCTACGGTCGAAGTGAAACCTGGTCGGATTTGACAATAAATATAAGTGGTGTTTAACTAAGTCATTTTTATTTATTTAATAATAATGTCTCACCACCAAGTGTTTGCTTCCTTCGAAAATTTAAAAAAAATATCGTTACCAATAAATCAAAATTCCCCAGTAATAAACGAATAACCGCTTAGCAAAGTAATTAGGTACTCTTAAATTCATATTCAGCCAAGTCAGTGAAATAAGTCATCCAGATAGAGCAAAACTTTCATTGATAGAAATTAAATCGAGGTAATTATTAATATCTGCGATTGTTAATCGATCCAACATACAAGTAACGCGCGGATCGCAAAACTGTAGATTTTTAATTTTCACCTCTGTTCAACGTTTCCTATTTTATATAACACTATAAAAGAAAGAAAGGCGAGTAGAGTTGGCAGAGAATGAGCCAACTGTCGATGTTTACGCCGTCAATTATTATACTTAGCTGTATGTGGTTTTTGATATTTTCTTTATTGATTTAAGATTTAGTTCGATCCAAGTAGAAAATCTACGAATTACCTTTATTCAACTGGTGGGCCGCCTGTCTCCGTGTAATAATCCGCCGTCCGCCGTATTCCTTGCCTGTTGACTTGATGTTACAGAGATATTTTGAGTAGTCAACCGTTTTTTTCGTGTCCAAAATGTGAATTTGCCGCTCCAATTTGACATCTGTAGTTTCTGCGCACCGTCGCTAGGAGCGCCATAGATTTCTACTAGTTCAAACATCTCAAAACAGTAAAGCAAATGTGTGTAAGTGTAAAGGTACTGATACACATGCTCATTAGTGACACGTGTATTGAGCTTCTTGAGCCATTGCTACTTAGTAGCATGCAGGGGCGTGCAGTGGGAACATCGCAGCATGACTTTTACGTAACCAATTATTTAGAAAAAAAATCGAAATACAACATATATTTCGTAATATTTCTATCACAATTGTTGTCATAGTATTCATATTTTGATATATCATAAAAATCTGTAGCATAAATACTTGATTTCTATTTTTTTTCCAAAATATACGTTTACAAAAAGTCATGCTTCAATGTTCCCACTGCACGCGCCTGGTAGCATATGTGTACGTACATTGCTAGTAATGAGCATGCTCATTACTAGCACGCTCTAAAATCAACCGCCGATTGATTTATGAGCATGCTAATGTTATTCACCATGAGAAGGGGTATATTTTAAGCATGTGTGGCTTGTTTATGAGCATGCTAATTTCATTCGCGGCTTGTATCGATTATCAATGTGATCATCTCAGTCCGCGTCAGATGAAACAAATGTGATGCGTTGGGGAGATGACAAAACATTACTTTTCGTGACTTATTTTAGGAATCACGAATGTCCGTGGAATACTCGGTCACCGCTATGTAAAATAATATAGCAAGAAATAATGTTTATGAAACTTTATTAAAATACATGAATGATTCAAACCTTACAATAAAAATTATAAAAACTAAAATCATAAATATGCGGAAAGATACTCGGGAACTGTTTTGATTTATTGGTTCACTTGAATTTCCTGTTTCAGTTTGCAAAGTTTCCATTTTGAACATATCTCTATTCTATGACAAGAGCATGCCAGTAATAAGCATGTGTATTTGATATGATGCTTTGAGCTCATGAGCATGATTAAAATAATCATGCTAATAACGAGCAAGTATGTAGGTAGGTACAGTTGTTAGAGCATGCTAATGAGCATGCTTAAAAAGAAGCATGTGTATCAGTACCTTAATGTATTGCGTGTATGTTCAGGTACTAAACACTTAAACAGTCGTGATCAACGAATCACCAAATATTTAAACTCGGGGTTAGTGACAATATTAAGAGTTATCTATATTTCTATGTGTTCGTTACTCCTGGACCTCACGAAAGGAGAAATGCTGAACCCATTCCTGACCATCCATCTCAATGCCATGTTTCTGCATAATAATTACAGCAACCTGTTATCTTTCCGTGTGCGTACAGAGTACAGACCTCCCGACTGGCGACTGGCGAGTCACATGACGGTTGATACATTCTGTGATGGTCGACATAGAGATAGATTTAATAAATTTAGAAAATCTTAAAATAATAATATTCAAAAAAGTCAAGTATGGACATCAAAAATATATTTCTTCTGTTTGGAATCGTTTAAAAGTAAAAGCCTGATATATTTCTTCTCAAGATTCCATGTATTACAAGAGGCTAACAAAATATTGAATATTCAGCTATACAAGTAATATTTCTTAGGTCTTTATTATACCTTAGATATAATTCTGTGTCAAACTAAAATTGTTTATGACAATCCTAATAGACTCGACCTTGTGAGTAGGTGCGAACGAGCCTTTATTATTTATGAATCGGAACAGCAAGTCTCGCGTGTAGCGGGTGCTTTACTGTTATTTTAACGAAACGGACCAATTACAGGCGCGCTTTGCCTTCGACGGGTTGAGCCGGAGGCGACCCGTTCTGATGACTGAATCCGGCCAATGGCGAGCGCCGGCGGTGAGGTCATCGCGCATAGGATGAGTCACTGCACTAGCGTGGATTTCAGAGGTATGGTGAAATCGTTACTATAAAAGGAGCGAACACGATGTACTCAGCCCCTTCAGTTCGAGACCAGACTTGCGAGCGGGAGCGCTGCCCAACAGACTACCGACGGAGCCCTGAGTTCCAGAACAGCATTTGCGGACGGAGTTGCTGCCCGGACTTATGGAGGAATCTACCATTCATCAGTAGCAGAGAGGATCATACCGCCACTGTGTAACAGCTAAGGAACACATTTATATTATCTATCGATTAATTATTTTCACTATTGAAATGTATTTATTTTGGGAAGATTTAAAATCGGAGCAATAATGTATAATTAATATCACGATTTCTTGTGTGATCTTGGCTCAATTCGTACGGGAATATCTCCCAAACGAATATATTTTGATGCATTGGGGATTTTCATACCATTTGTATTAACAATTGATTTTACGGAGCTCTATAAGCAGTGCTTAATAGATTCATAATATTGTCGACGCGTTATGTATTGCATAACCAGATATCAATCCAAATCGTACGAGAAATTCTTCCGAACGAATATATTTTAAAGTATGGGGATTTTCAAACTATTTTTACTAATAATTGAATACACGTAATTCTATAAGAAATGCTTAGTAGCCTTATAATAATTGTGTTGCATAAGTATTGCGCAATCCGGTCTTCAGCCAAGTCTTTATGATTTGAGTACCTCGGTACATCTGGCTTAACAAGTAGCTTCAGAATGACGAGTAAAGGACAGAATGGGGAGATCTAACTAAAGATTGGGGATATCTGGTTTGTGTTAGCCTAGCTGGCTGAGGGGTGGATGATTGCCGGCACTTGGGCGTGGAACCCGCACAAGCCCCTGCAGGGCCCCTTAAAGGCGGGGTCCTCCTTGTTGCTCGGGGTCGTCAATAAACCGACCACCTAACCTCATCTGGCGCAAACTACTTAAACCAACAAAAAGGTTCCCTTTGTCTTTGGAAGGATTTCCATGCTTGAATGCTGTAAAACCTTGATAGAAAACGTTAACTTCTATTTCGTCCTCTGTAAGAAAGACAGGGCCAGAATAAATATAAAAATCATTCACTCATATGGAATAGCTGGGATATTGTAAATATGTTACTAACACTCTAACATTTGTCCAAAGTAAATGTTGCAAGATGCAGAATCGTGGGACGCCGCTCTGAAAAGGCAAAATGAGATTGCACAATAATTTGTAACATCGCTGACTATGCCCGCAAAGGAGGCTAATGTCGTCATCAATTTGTACCAAAAGAGTACGTGATTCTTCAAACACCGGCCTAAAAGAAAGGCGCCTCAAGACAACACCCATCATCAGAAACTCGTACCAAAAGAGTACGTACATCTCAATCATAAGCCTAAAAGAGAGGCGTCACAGGATCACATCTCGTAAAGAAGAGATAGAGTCTCGGGATGCAGTAAGTTCCGGAGGAACAAGGGGGGCCGTTTAGTCACTTAGGAAGTCGGCCACCGGGTTTAGGCGGGCGCGGAGCCTCAACCCCTCTCAGCAGAGATGCTGAGGGTTTAAAAAACCAAAATTTAGCATTCAAAGAAACTATTATTTCATATAAACTCACGGGCTGTTGTAGAATCCTTTCGAACAAACCATCCCCGAGACCTTATCTACTTATTTATAAAGAAGTTTCTTTTCAAAAATGTCTTATTTCGTAGATAGCAAATATATGTATTATTTTCCCCAGGAATTAATATGAACAGGTTCATACACGTCTAAGACGACACCATTCAAGGTAAGAATATGTTAATATAAAGTGTTTAAAATTATTAGTTTCAGTGTTATTTAATATGTGAATTTCTCCTCTTTATGCCGTTCGATTGATTTTATTGGGTTGTTTCCAAACGGAAATGTTTTATTTCTAATACACGAATTCTTCTGGTGAACGTATTTTATTGTAACATAAATGTTTAGATTATTAGGTTCGTTAGATGTTTTTATTACGTAATATTATGCAATTGTTTCCACACTGCTCCTATAAAAGAATTTGAAGTTATTACGATACACAACGGGGTCCTTCATCCATTAGACGAATCATGTGCCAATTCAACGACGTATTACGAATAGTATATATTGTATTTATCGAGATTTAGTCGCATTTATTATTTCTAGTAAGGTTTTTAGTATTGGTTCCAGGCGCCATTATGAGGCGGAAATAGTTCATATTCATAGCCCGACTGCAATAGGTATTTTTGTCGCGTAAGAGGTAGCACTTTTAGGAATATAACTGTGTTTCATGTTTCGTCCCTGACGGACAGGATGGTATAGCTGTGGCTATTTAGGTAATATACTTAGTAAATGCAAAGTACTATCAATATAGTATGCGAACCCAAGATGTTAGAAATATTTTAGTTAATATTTTTAGTTAATTTTGCATTCAAAAGCGCAATTTTCACAGAATAATTATTTTCAGTTAATAATTATTTTCAGTAAATGTATAGTTAGCACTGGCAGAGCATTAATATTGTATAGAATACTTTATTTTTATTATTTCATAGAAGAATATTTTATTCCGCGATCCTTTTATAGATACAGCGTATCTGTCGACCTCAGCCGTTGCCACCCGCGCCATACAACTATTTTCGCTAACATCATACAGCAAATGACTTTATTTATTGCAATGAAATTTATATTATTTAATATTATTTTCCACGACGTATTTTTGACGGGTCACCCCATAGGATTCATCACATTGTTAGCCGCGGCCAGGAGTTGGCAAATTAATTGAATATAATAGCTAAAATTAAATTTCAACTCGCGGAAATTATCCTGCTACGTTTTATAGTATATCCTAATACTGAATTAATCTTTTGAACATCTAGAAAACTTTAATAATTTGGAAGACCCCTCTATCTACCTGGGTCATCTCAGTGGTGCCGGTGACCAGACAGGAGCGTATTCGTTGGACTCATTTGCATAGTAATAAAATCATTTTGGTTTAGTTAATATTATAAATGAAAGAAAATATTTGATTATAAAAGCGGTTTTATTTAAACAATTGCGGACCACGGTCCGTGACAGCAAAGAAAAAAGATTGAGCATTTATGTGAACCACGTACTGAGATTTGTAGACAAACGTGATACTAGGTATTAGAAATTTCTTTAGGTTGTTTGTCATATAGATAGTTGGCATTTTTATTATTTAATATTTTGTGAACGAAAATTATTGTAGTAATTTTGGTCCTTGTGATATATTAGTTCGATTTTGGAATGCCTGTTTCTTTGTAAAAGTATTGCTCCATTTTATAGAATATGTGATTTATTTCATATCTCATTCATTTTATGTGGTTTGAATTCAAATGATTCACATTTGAAAAATATTTTAATAATTGTTTGAATGCGATCTCACAAGTAAGCCACCGTCACAATCTAAAAAAGACCATCGGGATTTGCGGATCGCAGTATAACAAATATGTAGTTAGGATTCAAACGATTCACGTTTGAAAGGTTTTAATTATTGCATTTGTTTTCTCGCAAGTATACCACTGTCACGGCCTAGGCCATCGGGATTTGCGAATCGCAGTGTAACAAATATGTAGTTGAGATTCAAACGATTCACATTTGAATGGTTTTAATTATTGCGTTTGTGTTTGTGTTTCGCAAATATACCACCGAACACGGCCAAAGCCGCCGGGTTTGCGAGCGCTGCGTGTTAGAAAGACCGGCGACGGTTTCCCTATAAAACCCGAGCGGACACGTTTCGGCCCAAGCGTGGAAGATGCGGCAGAGACCCAAGACGTTTGAGCATTTAGCGTTTGATAAGTTTGACTATCGCGGTCGGGCGTATATGAACAGACTGTTTGCTTCGCGGATATGGACAGGTCGCGCCCGAAGAAATGCAAAGAAATATAGACTTGGAATGCGGGCAGATCACCGCGACAGATTTCAGCGCGCGCCACGGAGGGTTTATGATAGCTTAAAATTCGGTTTTAATTTAATTTCTTATATTAATATAAACTAATAATTAACCCACGCTAGATAAAATCTGTTCAGTGGCAAATATTTTCGCTTACGAGTTATGCAATAGTAATTAATATTAATAGCGGAAAAATATAAAAGTAAAAATAAATATAAAAACCGGATAACAATTTAGTAGAAAATATAAACACGAGAATATATGAATCTAAAAGAAAAGAACATTTGATATATATTTTATTTTATAAAAAAAATTATAAATCCGATGTTTTATAATATTTACTTTTCTCTTTCGGTTATGTACTTTTATGATACAAATGCAAAAAATATTTTAATAACTATCCGTCTGGTTTCATAATTAAAAATTAATATAAATTAATTTTAATAAAATTAAGGTTAATGTAAATTAAATAAATCCACACTTGTTATATATTTGTCTTATGGATATTAAAAAGGGTTTCTATATTTGAAAAAAAAAAAAAAGATCTTTAAATTCAGCTAAATTTTTACAGATAATAATTACACAAAAAATTTATTGATTATAGTATTCTTACAAATCTACTTATATTATTTGATAACTTTCACGTGCATGTTTCGGAGATACCTTTTTATCGTCAAGGTGTTATATTAAAAATTGTCCTAAAAAAATAAAATGTCAATCTACAATGTTGCTGAATTAATTGAAAAAAAATAATAATTTCCTTCATTGATTTATTATGGTTCTTAATTATTCTAATTATCTAAATGTGTTCTTAATTATTATACACAGTTATATACGGTTCTGGTTATTCAAACTAATTATAATTTCTTTGTTGTATGCAGGATTGATAGACTTGTTCGTAATATAAACACAGACGCGTATTGTTGCACGAAATAATTATTTGAGTTTCTTGTTTTGATCTAAAAATTATTTTGATTTGAATTACAAGAATAAAATTGCTTCCATTTTTATTTACAAGACGGCCTGGCATATGAATTAAAATGGTCATACTACCGCCATCTAGCGGAAAACAGAGAAAGTTTTGAGCCTTCGCTAGTATTAGTCTATAGGAAGCGGTAATAGAGAGCGCAATATATATATACTCTTAGTAACGAATAATTAAAAATTGGACTTGTTTTTTTTATATATATTCCTTTGTTTCGCTTCATTGCAACGTTAATTGAAATTGTTTTATCTTCATTAATAAATATTATATTACAATATACGTTGATATAGCTTATTTATAGGCAGAGTAGAAATAAACATCTCACTACTTCAAATTTCGTACGTATCTATATAAGGGTTGTTTTAGTTTTAGGCGCAATCTTCTTGGAAATAATACAAAAGTAAATCCGGAATTAACGATATGTGAGTTTCTTCAAGTTTTGAGAAATCGTAACGCTATGATTGATAAAGCATTTATTGTTTTTACTATACCTTGGGTGTATGTAGAAATCCTTTTGAATAGTGATAAAATAAAATAAAAAAGAAATTTTTCAGGAGAGCTTTTGAATTCTTCTGGAACATTTTGAAAAAAAAAAAAATTTTGAAAATAGATTTTTAGTAGATTAAATAGTAGTAGCATAACGAAATCATTAGCTTCATCCACCTTCCTGCGTCGTCGTGGCATTACTTTTAGATTGAGGTAGAAAGGTTGGACGTTTGGATCTTGAATAGATTCCAGTCGTATAGCAAACCGAATTATACGTTAGGAATTCTTGATTCAGTTACACACATACATCTTCTGTGGGTATCAGTGTTGGTGATGACTACTACAGCTAGTACAGATATTAGGGTTCACCTCTTCTGATTTGTAACAGTGTACTTCGTTAAACATGTTCGCGTTGTTAAAGGAACACTTAAAAATTTTATAATTTTATGTTACATATAAGTATGGGGATGATGAATACGGAACATATTAATAAAGTTGTTTTAGGTTTTCAATAAGTTTTGGGAGGAACGATATTACAGTTATACGGAGGAGTCGCGCCTGATTATTTGACAAACGCTTAACAATTTGGGGGAAGACAGGTTAGTAAGGAATAGTTATGGGAAACTTTTCTTGACATCTGGATGCACTTCTTCTACAAACATGCGTCGTCTTTAGATATCACTCTTGAGGGTTGGCTGGAAAGTTAGTTGAGACGGATAATAGTTATATATACTTTTAAGTTCTACAATTATCGAAAAGGTTGTTCCTACCCTTTTCTTCCTCTTCTTCTTCTTCGTCTCCTTCTTATTCGTATATGCTATCGGTTATATATATATTTTTTCTTTCCCCCTTTTAGTTATATTGACTTCAACAGAGTCTTCTTCTTCTTCGGTACGAAGGTTTTTTTTTATTGATTACGTTCACTCTAGTCTTCTTCTTCTTTGAATACATACCGTTTATGCTTTACTTTTCAAACGCCTTCTCTTCTATAAATAGCAATTATTACAATACTTTGCAACTACTTTTTCGTCTTATGGTATATCTTTCGACTGCTTCTCTACTTTCTTCTTCTTCTTCTTTTTCTATTACTACATTCATTTCGTCTTCTTCCGTTTATCTTATACTTTTCAACTGTTTTACTTCGTCTTCTCTTCATCTTCTTCTTCTTCTTT
>JADDOH010020808.1:0-14903 GCA_016648135.1 Agrypnia vestita | reverse complement strand
AACAGTTACAATTAAGATTCCTAAAACTTGATATGTTCATATTAATTTATTGTGAAAACGCGCCAATTTTAATCGTATTGTTTCCTACACCGGGGTGGTCGCCTCTTTCGTGGAAACGTATTGAAACCAAGGAGGTTCAATTTATCCTTAGAACACCCTGGACTAACTGGAAAAACTTAACGGACACGCGTTAAGTTTTTGTTAAAAAAAAGCCATTGGTTTTCTAAAATTGACAGGAACATGTTTCTTTAGTATCTTTATGCGTGCTGGTCAATAAATTTATTTTTGTATTAGGATAATAGTACATTAAATACGACCATCAAAAAACTGCCTTTAAGCAAAACTCTAATACATTTCTTCTAGCCACCCCTGTTAAGTCACATCCGGTTGGATTTCGTAATGTTTTGAATGACCAACAGGACCCATTAATGCAATTAGCAAGGACCTACTCTAGAATAATGAAAATGATGTCTCGTAAATATCAATGTAAATTAAAATGTTCGACTTATCTGTCAATTTGATTATCTCGCCAATATCACTAGGTCAATACTCTAAAAGGTTATCTATAATTAAGTGTTCCTTAATCGGTAATTAAGACTAATATATAAGATATGATTATATATAGGTAATTAAGACTAATATATAAATTTGAACATTATGTTTTGACGGGGAAAGTGAATATATTTCTTACTATGTGTTCTTAATTGTACTTTAATGTAATGTAGAATTAGGTTAATGTATATATTAAGATAAATGTATAGATAGAGATGTAGTTTATAATTTGAATGTATAGATGATAACACAAGGTAGAAGTAAAATGTCCATATGTAGAGGGTTCCTTAAATTTTGTCTTTGAAAATACAATGTTAGGATGTAAATGTAATTTAGCTGTATTAATAAAAATGTTAGGTACCTGCTAAGTGCTAAGATCTTGTATGATAATAAAATAATTGTTAATGTAATTAATTAAAAAGATGTATATTCCGATTAAGTCTAATGTATCTATATAATTAATGTATGTATAAAATTTTTATCAGTTGTAGTAAATTTTAAAATGTTATTTTTGTTTGATTAAGTTAAATAATAATAGGGGGCATGGCCGAAAATTAGGCCTACCAAAAAGAAAATAAGTGTTGACTAGAAGGGGGTGGCCAGAGCGTTAAAGGGAGATGCGCCGATGTTGAAACGTTTAAAAATGACCACTCCCAAAAGTTAGTTGGTAAAGGGGGTTGGTAAAGTGAGTTGGGAGTGGATATTTCACAAAGAGTAGTTGGATCCGTAGGATAGTGAAGTGAGTGTTGGAAGACGGGAGAGAAGGCCGGCGGGCCGTAGTGCCGAGAAGAAGAGGGAAAAGATCTCGACTGGTCAGCGCGACAGTCGAGAGGTCCATACCGAAGAGCCCCAGCGGAGGAAAAAGGCTCCCTGGAAAGCCAGGTGGTCTGAAGAGATCTGGACTGTCAAGGCGACAGTCAAGGAGGTTGAGAAGGACGTTCGAAGTCTACAAACAGCGGCGTCAGGTGGATTGATGTAGCCTGACGTGGCCGCTGTTACGGACAGAAGAAGAAGAAGAGCGGAGCCGAAGACTATTTGAGATGGTCAGCTGGCTATCAGGGCGATAACCAGCGCAGAGGAAGACCAGCGTGAGGAGAGGCCTCACGCCATGCGTCACCTTCGGCGTCGCTGGAGCAGACACGCGAGGGAAAGTCATGCGGACGACGTCGCGTCGCCGGACCAAGACGTCACCAGGTTCTCGATGGAGGGACAGGCAGAATTAAGTTTAGACATTAAGGAAAGATTTAAAGATTAATTTAAATTTCAATCAATCGTTGTAAATACATGTACAATTCTACCATGAATTTTTTCATTTAAATTTTCCCACCACCACAAATTATTTGATAGCACGTCAATCGGCGATCGTAGCCGGGGATTTGCCCTCTGAAAAGTGGAAAATGACCATGAGTGCATATCAAAGTTATAGTAGATAATATAAAGAAATGTATGTAAAAGGATGATTATAATAAATTATTCATAGTGTGCAAAATATTACCAATTGACCAAAAAGTAAAATATAATATCGAAGAAATGATAAATAATATTAATATACGCAATGACCCGCACCATAACTATACAACCAGATCGACAGAATGAACAATGAGAATACCAATCACAAACAACATGTATGGTGAAAGAAAAAGAGAATATATTGTGCCAAGAATTTTCATTAAATTAGATAAAATCTTACATTACTTTATAATTATCATGTATCATTTGTAAAAATCATGCAATACTCTATAATGACCTACTCTATAATCTTCATAAAATTATGTCTTATAAAAAATATTGAAAAATAACTTGTCAAACAATATTGAAGGCCATGCCGTAAAATTGTTGTGCAGTTTGGCATATGTATTTAATACGTATCAAAAATAAACAAATAAATTCTAAAAAAAATACTTGCACACCTTGTTTCGTATGTGAGTTGTATTTTTACAACGGCCACCAGCAGTCAAAACCTTTGTCATTCCCATAATCCACAATCTTGACATGAAATAAGCCGCGACAATTGAGTAATGGATAGTCAAATAAAACGAAGTGCACCGATACGGGCAGATTTTGTTTTATTTTTGTATCAATGATAAAATGCATTCATACCAAACCTGCAACCAAAAGTAGAAAAGATCGAGATAAATATCAGAGGGTTAGACGGCTACGTGACTTGGAAATGCTATTAACAAAGGGGGGCAAACATTCGAACATATGTAATAGACAATGATAAACAGTGAAAAGTATTTTTCACAGTTCATGGCCTCCCCCAGCGAAGGGAGGAGGTACTGTTCTTTCTGCTGAGGAGGGGAAAATGCGTCACTTCCGCCTTGCGCCCTAATGGAGTGGAACGAATCTGTGGTAACTGTAAACTGCAGCCCCCTGCCTAAGCCAGCTATTTGACCGGTAACTACATATGTACAAACCTTATGTGTACGATATTTAACAAATATTTTATTTTTGTAAAATCGAAAAATCTCGTGTTGTTCATGCCATTTTATTGTATTTTATTTTTATTGAAAAAACAGATAATATGTAGTTTTAAGGAGAAGGGCACTGAATATAAAAGAAAAATACTTATGGTTTCACATTTTGATTCCTTTCGCTCGTTTCTACGATTATGCCAGCCAGATGTCAAAAATAAGGCTATTCATATTAAAACAAAATGTTTTCTCTCGAAACTTCTGGCATGATATCGCGTACACCAGTGTTTTCTAGAATCTTCTAGATTATTCGAAAGACTTTATTATGACTGGAGTATTCCCAAACACACACAAAAAAACATAATCGCTCCAATTTTCAAATCGGGAAACCCAGAAGAGGTTTCGGACTATCGGCCTCACTATTATCTAATATCTCGAAAATTATTGAAAAAGTAGATAAAAAGAGAATAAATTCATTCACAAAGATTAACTCTACAATAAACGAAAATCAATTTGGGTTCACTGAGGGAATAAGCACAAAAGATGCAATTACAAAAATTTCCACTATTATACTAAGTAATTTGGACAAATCAAACAAATGCCTAGGAATCTGCATCGATTTGAAAAAAGCATTCGATGATATCTCCCACGAAAAAATAGTACTAAAACTAAAAGAAAATGAGATTGACCATAGCCCTACACTGGATAAAAAGCTGCTTAACGAACAGACCACAAATAGTCAAATTACACGAATCTCTAAGTAAACCACTTATAAGTGAATTTGGAATGCCCCAATGTACTGTCCTCAGACCTTTACTATTTATTATTTACGTAAATAACATATATAAACAAAAAATAAACGGTGACCTTATATCCTATGCAGACGACACTGTTTTAATAATAAATGGTCTAACACGGGCAAATGTTTACGAATTAGCAAACAAGGACATCAATACATTCAAATTTGTTTGACTTTGTTGGGTAGGTACCAAATATAATACTTTGAACAATCTATGTTCCTCTGTATTGTCCCACCTTATCTGCTCCCCTCCCCCTTATCAGTAGACCGTCGACCGAGACTGCTAATAATGTACACATACACATATTTCAATTATTAAATTCATAATAAATACTTCAAACACAGATTTGTTACTTAAATATGGGTGTTTAAATTGTAATGAATCTCTTACAGTTTACGTTAGACAGTTTATTTATTCCAATAATATAATAATATATAATTTTAGACCTTCATTAGTGAAAATGAACAAAGTTTCTGGTGAAATGGGTCAGAACTGTATTATTGATTGTAGTTAGTTCATACTTTACATATTAATATATTTTAAAAATGAGAAATGTTGAGACTTATAGAAATTTGTCCGGTGTATTCAAAGTCAAAAATTGATAATTTAGAAAAAATAGAGGTTGTAATAGTTAATACACCGGGCATACTTCTAGAAATCTCAACATTAGACTAAATGAGCATCATCATTGTCTAATAATAATAAAATTTCCTGAATTCATGCCCCACATCGTGGATTTTTCATAATTATTTTCATTCAATAAGCATTTTACTTTTGCATGCATCGCGGGTATAGGTAATTATTTTAAAAGCTTACATGTAAAAGTAAATTTGAGTTTGGGTAATTTGCAATAATATTTTAATGAAAACACAATCACCAGCTCTTTTCTTCTCAATATTACATTAAGAACCACCCATTCGTCTTACATCGGTAAATCCGATTCCTTTTGCCATTACCTAATTATTATTTCTTCACAAGCTATGTTTTATATATTCTACACTTGAATGAACGATTTAAGAGTTATTTTTAACCTTTAATATATTATTTTAACCATATCTTAATCAAATAATACTTCATTTTATGAAAAATTAAAATCATGACAAATTAAAAAAAAGTAATCTTTTTACTAACTTAAATGGAAATTTTGGCATGAGGTGAGTATGGGGCCTCTGAGACCCCACGACCACAGTTAAAAATTAGATGTTTAGATTGTTAAGTAATTAATAAAATGTATGGATATATGTTTGGATGTATCTGCAGACAAATATCAAGCAAGATGTTTTATGGTAGCTTATCATATTATGCTTTTATTAAGTTAATACAAATATAAAAAAATACCTACTAGTTATGTAGTATTTTGTTTTATATTTATATTATTTTGTTCTCACTATATTGACAGCTACTCATCTCAGCACAGGTTCTTCCTAGTGAGATGAGCGGCTCCGTTTCCTATGACATATGTATCAAAATGAAGATAAATATAAATAAAAAAAGGTTATACCTATATACTTCATTCGAAATAAAATTTTCTGCTCTACGAGATAATGTTTTGACGTTACATTTTTTAATTAAGATAACTTATAGAAGACTCACAGAGATGAAACTATTTATATGGGAAACGCGTATGGAAGTATTTATAAGGTAGCTTAGGGTTTTTGACCTGTATGAGCTAGCAGAAGTGATCACTTTAGACAATGTGAAGTGAATTTATTATTTATTATTTAATATTTAATTGAATCATACGCCTTCAACATGGAAGATCAAGTACACAAAAGTGAATACTTTCGACACCTTCTGTTCGAGTGATGAATTATTCGAGTCAAGACTGGATTCTTTTTATCGCAAAGGCTTCGAAAAACTTTTAGAACGTTGGCAAGAAGCTGTAATAATAAAGGAGAATACATTACTGATCAATTTGTTGTAATTTTTAAATTATTTCCTCTTGTCCTATTCCTTTGAAAAAAAAGAAAATAACTTATGAAAACGCACAATAATTCACGCTTCGATGAGAGGTTCTGTCACTCTCGAAACTCGAGTAGAAAAAATATAATATAAAGAAATTAAACTCAAGCAAGGTAAGCGTTATTTTATTAACACCTACTTTGTGATCATAATGAAGAATCTCTACAATGTTATCGCCGATTCCATTAGTAATATATAAATATACTTAGAAACAGTTTATCTTTCGACATAGGCCTCCTCTAAAGATTTCCATTATTCATTGAAATCCTCATAAACGGTAAAAATTCACCACTTGTTGTCACCAATTAATTGACTAATATACCTACTGCAGATCCGTCGCCTTATATGCTCATTGTATGTTTCTTAGTATATACGCTACATACGCTTGACGAGACGGGTGCCCCGAGATAGATAAACTCTACTAGAATGTTTATATAGTGTTAAGGTATGTACAAATGAATAAAGTTATAATTACAATATCTACTTGTACATTCGCTTTTAGAAAAATACCACCAATGGAACCTAAAATTATTATGCTACATATTTCAATGTACTTTTGTAAATGTATATTATTACCAATCAACCCACAAAATCAACACTTTTTAATGTTCTCAGGTTTTCACAGCCGTTCAGAATCTTAAATATGTATTTTTCTGGGATATTCTGCCGTGTATATGCGACCTCTCAAACGCAAGTTTGGAAAAAGTCTAATAATGCAAATATTTTGGGAAAAATTCTTATGTCATCATCACTAAACAGTGTAATAAAACAGAGTGATGGTAACCACCATA
The DNA here is from genome assembly GCA_016648135.1 of Agrypnia vestita. Classification (NCBI taxonomy): domain Eukaryota; kingdom Metazoa; phylum Arthropoda; class Insecta; order Trichoptera; family Phryganeidae; genus Agrypnia; species Agrypnia vestita. The sequence goes on along the minus strand of JADDOH010020808.1, from coordinate 8,384 downwards.
CGATGTATTGTACGATAACGACAATTATTGTACATATCAAAACAGAATACATTTCTACACGTATTCATCATCAACTTCTTCCCTTGTCCTAGTAGGGTCGGGGGCCCAAAGACTCGACAAGGTGCTTCCATGATCCCTTGTCTTGCCCATTCTGTTTTTTAAAAAATATTTTTTGTTGTCTCTCCCAGCTTAATCTGGGTCGAACCACCGGCCGTCTTCCCTCCGGGGTTGCTAAGAGGATTCTTCTCGGTAATCGTTCCTCTGGCATTCTGAATACATGTCCAAGCCACCTCAGTTGTGATTTTTCTATGTGCAGGAGTAGGGGCTCCATGCCGAGTGTGTGCCTTATGTCGGCACTTCTCATTCTGTCCATCAGTGTGACTCCCGCTACCCCCCTTAGAAAACTCATCTCGGCAGCCTGGACCCTTAATCTCTCTCCGTCAGGATCCAAATTTGATGGCCATATATTAGAGTAGGCCTGTACACAGATTTGAAACAGTCAGTTTTGCCTTGACACTAAGCTCGGATTTTCTTATCACCGCACTATATAACGAGCGTAGAACGCCGGCTGCAGCTCCGATTCCTCTATCTATTTCACTTTCCTGCCTCCCGTCGCTAGAAAATTCCACCCCAAGGCATTTGAATTTTTCGACTTGCTTCAGCTGGGTCTCTTGTATGCTGATCGAGCACTGCTCTTGGTCTCTTCCTACAACCATAACCTCTGTTTTGGCAGTACTAATCTTCGTATACATATTCATTAATCTTAAATCTCTCTGGTGGTGTGATACTTGAACAGATTATTCCTTCTGGAATAAGAAAGAGAAGCTACTTTGATTGTAAAAATAAATTTGATTGTATTTAAGATAAATTATAGAAGTCCCACAGAGACGAAGCTATGAATATGAGTAACGTGGGCAGAAGTATTTTTTATACGAGAGCTCAGAGCTTACAACCTGTATGAGCTGGCTTAAGTGATCACTCTACATCATACTACGTTCACCAATTCCATCGCAAGAAAATCCACACATTATCAATCTTTTGAAAGTTCTATATATATATATGTTTCAATCTGAGAATCTTAGCTGCGTTCTTAGAACGTACCTACATATAAAATATTGTTAATTTTGATTGCGTTTATTGCAGCATATTTTACATTTTTGCGTGCAGTAGGTATATTCGATAGGCGGTTAAACTATATACTAATGATTTTAAAAGGCATATTTGTAGATAACTCGTAATTCTATATAAAAGTGTGTCTACACTCGAATAAGGCTGGATTATGGTACGGAAGTTATTTAAAAACTTATACTATCATTGATAATGGTTTGAACATTTGTAATCTGGTTATTTTGACATTTGTGATATAATTCTGAAGAACGTTTACCTGAAGCGATTGGTTGAGTATGTCCCATAAATTAGAAATGAATTATAAGACAGGTTATTATTATAAAATTTTCATGGTCTCTTATACATATAAGAAAACGTAAATAATGTCGAAAAGTAAGTGGAAACGGTGTTTCTCGTCGACTTTGTAATAATAATAATAAAATACAGTTGTATCATGTTTTGTATGCCCGATAAATTCTTTCTCGTTACGGATTGTCACTGGTGATGAAAAATGGGTTCAGTACCTTACGAACAAATCAATAACTATTTCCAGAACACACAACCAGACAACATAAATATAATATAATCTAAAAAGATGTACCGAGATGTATGTAAAAATATAATTACTTTCTAGCATATAAAATCATATAATAGAGGAAAGTCACCGAATATGGAATAGTATCCTAAAATGTAATACCTTAATTTCTCTAATCTTCTATTTCTTTCGCTTTCTTTACTATTGCACTCACACCATCGTGTCAGTTGCGCGAATGCTACGCGTGTGGCAGGCGTGTTTTGTTTTGTCATCACGCAGAAAATTTTAAAGGTATGAAATAAATGAGTACTGTCGGTTATTATGTATGTATACATCGTGTTATACTTTCAATTATCTATCTATCTATCTATATATATTAATGTTGTAAGGTACTTTCGATTTTTTTACGTTTTTTTTCGACTTTTTCGCGCGCTTTTTTGCAGTTTTCTCCGCAATTATAAGTACTAAAAATATTTTGTAAAAAAAATACAAAAGATAGTTTACGCGTGAGAATTTAGTACATTCGATTTTTTCCTTCCTCTTCTGTCCTTTCTACGCTCATTCGAGTGAAATTGGATTACTGTTGAAAATCTCAGCCGGTAGGCAAAATTCAGAAATTCGAATCGGCAAAAAGGTAGAGAATCACGTTGCGCATACCATTCAATTTATTAATCTTTTTTTTCTAATTTATTTCGATTGTACGTATTTTTACAAAATTTACAATTTTTTTTCACCTTTTTCAATCCAATTTATTTCTTAAACTACAAGGAATATTTTTATTTCAATAAAAGATTATGAAAGACCAATCACTCTGGCGTGAAGCACTTTTTATTCTAATTAATTTGTACGTGTCCTTCAATTTTTATGATCTTTAATGTTGACAAACGATTTTCAGTCAAAAATGTTTCACTTTTTCGAGACAAGGGAAACAAGGACGCAGATATACGGCCGTTTTTGTATCAATTTTTGATTACATTTATCTGACCAATATGTCGATTTAAAAAAAAAACTAAAGATTAAAATAATGCTGAATATGTTTATTGTTTTTTAATATAAAAATTTCGTTTGTTTTCGAAGAATTTTTTCACGAGCGATCCAATTAAACCTATCCCTCTTTGCGAAAATCCTCAGCTGTTTTAATAATTCATATGAATTTAAGATAAATGTGTTTTTTTAAGACAAATATCTGAAATAATACGACGTTAAATCATTAAAAATTTACATATAATTAAAGGTTCACATGTTTCTAGTGTTTTTTATAAAAAAAAACTCTTTTCTTTAGATGAATTTTATGAAAAGCGACGCAAATTAACATCTTCTGTCAAACATCAAAATCATCAAAATCTTTATCGATTTTGACAATAAAAAATATTATTTAATTCAATTGTAAAAGAATAAATCTAAAAAATATAGTTTACGAAAATGTTGATTCAAATCAGCTGTTTTCGATTCAAATATTAGGTGTAATGGTGCGATACATATTCGGGTGTGCATATTAAATTAGGTACCTACATAGGTTTTAAATAAAAATATATTAAAATCATTTAAGTGAGGTATCTCATCGGGTATTTATGCAAAAAAAATATCAAAGCACAATTTAAAAAAAATTAGTCTTTGCCGCGTGATATTTTCTTAACATTTATTTTTTTCTTCTTCTATATTTGTTTCTATGCTCATTCAGTGAAATGTCGTTTTTACTTCATATCTTTGTGATTTGTACGATACTTTGGAATTTTAAACTTGATTTTAACAGTGATTTATTAAACATATTTTTTTTCTTGTTATAGGTACTTTAACATTATTTTATCATTTTTTAATGTTTTCAGGTTTTTTTGACAAAGTGGGGCCGAATCTGGCCATCTTTTTTTTTATAATATGCAATGATAGCTATATATTAAAAAATTGTATCTTTGTTTAAAAAAAATTATAATCAAAATGTTTTTTTTCGATGCGTGTATTTGAAAGTTTGTCTGTGAGATTATATTTTTTATTTTTACGTAAGCCGGATTTCTAAAATTTAATAATTACGTAGTTTTCATTTATTTTTGTCACAGGGATCTCTATTTTTCTGTATTAGATTAACTTTTCTCTCTCTCTTCGTTATTTGACAGATTTGAATTTTGAAAACTTTTTTTATGTAGTTTTTTAAAATTTATTTCTTATTTTTTTGGAAAAGGCAATTTTTGTTTAAGAGTAGTAAATTTTTTTAAGCCAATTTTTTATATAAATTAAAATTTATTTTTTGTAAAAAGTCTAAAAAGATTTTATGATACGTCAATTTTTTCATTGAAAAAAGCAATTTTTTAAAATTCAAATTCGGATACATAATCTTTCACATATTCATTCATATTTTTCCATTTATAACCTAACTTAACCTGTAATAAAGTTTTCTTCTTCTTCTTTGCGCACACAACGATTTAAAAGCAGCGGTCGCCTCGGCAGCGCAGCGGTCGCCACGGCCGCGCAGTTTTTCCATCTAAGTTTTCTATCCGAGTTCGACCGTAGTTTCGCGGGAAGACTTTCATTTTTTTTCTGACATTCACGATATGTAGAATTCAACATTATCTACCTTTCTACATTAAATTTCTTTTTTATCTTTATTTTTAGAAAAGTCATAAACGATTTCCATTTTTACCGTACAAATTAGACATCTGTTGATTTTTTTTGAAAGCTTCAATTTTTCCATGAATTTTTGATATTCAGTTTGTCAGCTGTAACTCCGAAACGCTTAACCCCATCTTATTCGACGATATGGCGAACGATAGGGGAATAGTGCCTCTATCGAACGTATTAAAAATATTTTTTTAACATGGCAAAGTTCATAATCACATTCGCTTATATTCCAGATTCGCGGTTTTCGCCGTGGCTTCGCAATGAGGATTAAAAAAATATTCTTTAAAATAAAATGTGTAGAAGTTTACCTGATCTATCTTTCTGCTTTTTAGTTTTTTCCTATCTTTTTTTAAAATTTTTTTATATCCATCTTTACCGGTCAACTTAGACATCTTTTGAATTTTTTAAGAAACTTGATTTTTCGACAAATTTTTGATGTTCAGTTTTTTGGCTGTCACTCCGAAACATTTAAGCCTATTTTATTCGGCGATATGGCAATCGATAGGGAAATAATATTTCTATCGAACGTACTGAATTTTTTTTTAACATAGCAGACTTCAGAATCAGAAAAAATACTTCGTTTTTATCACAGTTGCGCGGTTTTGGCCGTAGCTTTGTAATGAGAATTTAAAAAAAATTCTATAAAATATAATCTGTAAAAGTTAACGTGATCTATCTTTCTGCATTTTTAGTTTTTCCCTATCTATTTTTTTAATTTTTTTTTTAATATTAATTTTTTACAAGTCAAGTTAGACATCTATGGAGTTTTTTTAGAAGCTTGATTTTTCAATAAATTTTTGGTGTTTAGTTTCTTGGTTATGGTTACTTCTAAACGCATGAGCCAATTTTAGTTATCGATATCTCGATCGATAGGGACGTAGTGTTTCTATCGAGCAAATTAATTGTTACAATTACAAATTTCAGAATTACGTCCGCTTTCATCCGAGTTTTGTGGTTTTGGCTGTAGCTTTGCGGGGAATATTTTAATTATTATTCTAAAAACTGGAATCTGTAGAGTTTTTTGAGGAAGGTTATAAAATAAAATAAATAAAAATTTCATCTTCGTATATATTTTACAACTTTTCTTTAAATAAAAATAAAAAATATATATGTAAACAGAAAGATAGATAACGTTAAATTATACAGACTGTATTTTTTTAAATAATAATTTAAATATTCCCCGCGAAGCAGCAGCCGAAACAGCAAAATGCGGATAAAAGCGGACGTAATTCTGACGTCTGCCATTGTAAAAAAAATATTCTCAGTTCGTTCAATAGTAGAACTATTTTCCTATCGATCAAGATATTGACGACTAAAATTGAATCTTGCGTTTCGAAGTTACGGCCAAAAAACATAAGGACAAAAAATTAATTAAGAAAAAAACTTCTAAAATACATCAATAGATGTCTTAATAGGCTGTGAAATTGGATAAATATGTCATTCGTTTATAACTTTACTAAAAATAAAGGTATTAAAAATCTAAAAATGCAGAAAGGTAGATAATATAAGGTTCTATCGATTGTATTTTTAAAAATAAAGCTTCTAAAAAAATTAGTAGATGTCTCATTAGTACTGTAAAATAGGACAAATATATTTTCTTTGGTTAAATTGCTTCCACATTCTTAGGGAAGATTAGGTTAGGTTAGGTTAGGTTAGGTTAGGTTGGGTTAGGTTAGGTTAGATTAGATTAGGTTGGGTTAGGTTAGGTTAGGTTAGGTTAGGTTAGGTTAGGTAAATTTAGGTTATGTTGGGTTAGGTGAGGTTAGGTTAGGTTAGGTTAGGTTATGTTAGGTTAGGTTAAGTTAGGTTAGGTTAGGTTTGGTAAGGTTAGGTTAGGTTGTGGTTTTTGGGTTTTTTATGGATATCTACGCGAAAACTTAAAAAGTCCCAGACGGGCGCAGCCCGTCCGCGCCTTTTCACGACAGACGCTGCGCGGTAAAGCCGCGCGGCGACTGTCGCCACCCGTCGACCGCGCAGCGGTCGCCGTCTTTCTCAGTCACCTTTGCGCGGCCTTTGCTCGGCTTCGGGCGCGCAGCGGCTTCTTCTTCCACCCTTCGGTTTTTACAAGTTGAAGATCTTACCCACTCACTCTTTCACAACTCGCTTATTTATCAACCGATTTCAATTTCGAAAAATACCACAGACGGCTCTTTTCTTCTTCTCTCTAAATATATATTAATATCTGGCAATGTTTTATTGTCATTGAGAATAAACGTAATCTCGAAACTATGGATGATTTTTTGAATGATTTGTAGTATGGTTATAGGGTGTGTCATTTTTTCAACTTTTGATTTTTCAAATTTAATAGTTCTCAAAAGTTGCATTTTTATACGATATTAAATGCTGTATTTATAGTTTTCCTAAATACTGGCACTCCGGTCGTACGTAGCGGGCGTTTCAACTGCGCAGTCATTCGACCTTTGGGTGGCCATTTCGAAAATTTGGCATACATTTTGTTTTTATGTTTTCCGCCCTTTACTCCCGAACGCGCAGTCCGATTTTCGCGACCGGGGCGTCACCAGGAAGGGGAGCTCGGCGCACAGTGTTTTCCGTCAACCTTCTTCTTCGTTACACAACCAACAGTGAGTCCGTCTTCTTCATCTTCATTACTTAATCATCAGTGAGTTTGCCGCCAGGCTAAAACGCCAGGCGTGTAAACGCGTAGTCGTGCAACGGGCACCTATATTGATATTATGTTTATTTCAACATTTTGTAACCTTCTGTAATTAAAATGTTGTGACTTAAAAAAATATTGATACGAGTTTGAACTAGTACAAAAATCCAAATATGAACAGTCAGCTCTAGACATATTATGATTGTGCTGGTCCAGAGTTTGATGCTTGGATCTGTGACTTTTGCAAGTGAATTAAGCACGTCTTTTGTTTTCACAATTTTTTATTTAAATTTATTTGATCTCATACATGTTTATGTCTAATTTTGTTATGAATATGATGACTTAAGTTTATATTCCATATATGGGTACCTATTCCATATTTGGTTACTCATTTGTGATTTTGTTTTTTGTGTTCGATTTTATCTTGATAATTAATATATTTGTTAGAAAGCTGTTCATTATTACATATTAATGTATGACTGATTAGTAATAACATTAAACTGTTTTCATTTCTATGAAGTTTTTTATCTATGTCCCTAAAACAAAATGGTATTCCGTATTTGGTGACTTTCCTCTAGTCGAAATAAAAATAATATACTCATATACCTGTCTGATCAGTGAGATCTCCAAGCCTATTTTTTATATAATACCAAGATTTATAATACCAACCTAGGCTTGTCTCTCCTCGTATGTCGACAGTTACGGAGATAAGCGTCATCAAAGTTTGCAGTATTTCCTGTAAAATATTGGAAATAAATTATATGTTATATTTAAAATTCATTCACTTTAAAACAATTCAAATAAAATTACAAAAACCTTAAAAAATATATTTTTTAAATTTCAGTAAGATTTTAATTATTTTATTTGACTTGTATCAAAGCGAATAAATGTTTAATATACAATATAAGTAACAGTTGTGACAGTTCAACGTTTTACTGAAAATAAATCCTAAATATAAAAAAATATGCATAATTTGATGCTTATCTCCCTCTTAACTAACGAAAGAAAACGAAGAATATTTTCTATTCTAAATTGTGTGAAGAAGACACCGCCAAAGTTTTTTCTACTCTGTATACTTTATACGAGTCGAGATCAATTTAAGGAAGAAGTTGTAATAAAATAAGTCATTCGAACGCGTAATCATGTTTAGCATAAACAAATTTTAAAATATGCGGTCTCGCCTTGGAACTATGGGTCCTGACCCGGGTCGACCCGGGAATGGATTCCAGGGAATACATTATTTTGGATGCATCGAGTCCCGGGAATTTTTATGTCAAGTCCCGGGACGAGAAAAAAAAACAAAAATGTATCAGGAAATACCCGTTTTTAATTTTAAAAAAATAAATAAAATCTAATAAATCTATAGGGGCGCGAACAATTAATTTACGTATTGAATACAAAACCGATACCGAAAACGAGTTGAAACAGCGAGTTTTTTCAATTGCTTTCAATTGCTGGAAATATATGTACAAAAGTAGGCAGCAGGCAGCTGATGTAAATTTGAACATTTTGGTA
>JADDOH010020804.1:0-14425 GCA_016648135.1 Agrypnia vestita | reverse complement strand
TATCATCATTATCTTTATCCCATTATCCTAGTAGCCTCGGAGGCCCAAAAACTCTACAAGGTGTTTCCATATTCTTCTGTCTTGCGCAGCTTCCGCATGAGTCAACCAGTCTAGACCCATTCTGTTTTCATATACATTTTTTTGTTTCTTTTCCCAGCTTAATCTGAGGCGATCCACCGGCCGTCTTCCTTCCGGGTTTGCCAAGAGGATTCTTCTTGGTATTCGTTCCTCTGGCATTCCTAGCATGTCCAAGCCACCTCATTTGTGATTTTTCTGTTGGAGTAGGAACTTCATGCCAAGTGTGTGCCTTATGTCAGCACTTCTCACTCTGTCCATCAGTTTGACTCCCGCTACCCCCCTTATAAAACTCATCTCGGCAGCTAGATCCTTGCTCTCACTCTCTCCGTAAGGAATTCCCGGCTAAACTCCTAACATTCCATTTGCCGATTTTTAGCACCTCTTTGAGCATGTTTCATTTTTCCAATTTATATAGATACATTTTAATTTTATTTATTATTGATGTCAGTCAACTAGCCCTAGGGCACGTTCTTGAGTCTTATTAGAAAAATGATATGTAATTAATAACTCACAATTAGTTGCACAATTTTTTTACATAATTTTTAATGATTGGATGATCATAGGTAATATGAAGATCTATAATGCATTTCTTACCTTTTTAAAAAAAAATCGTTTTCTTTTTTGTTTACGCCTCAGGCTAAGAAGCCCAATTACAGAAGCGAAACACATCACAAAACACTCAGGCTGAAGCAAGTCACATGGACTAGTTGTGACCTCACCGGAAATCAAATCCAGGACCCTCTGTATGAGACGCCAGTTTCATGCCCATTGGATTCAAAGGCCATTTTATTATATTATACTTACATTTATTGGATCAGTGTCTTTTTTACATAGAAAAATATCATACAACGACAAAATAAATTCACCATAGTCATAAGACCTTTTCCAACCTAATTTAAAATTATGGTTTTGTTTTTCGTCGTAGACTTTATACCAATACGTAAAATTAATAATTATAAACTAATTTCAGTATTTACTTTAGGATAAATATCCATAAAAACATTTAATTTATTTATATTTTCTACACTACATTTAACCTATATCACAATATAATAAGGTAGCATTTTTTTGGTCCTTTCTGTCCCTTCAAAGTTAAAAACTTGTGTATGGGTACAGATTTTTTTTTTTATTTTTTTTTTATGTTATTTATTTTTTCAACGGTTAACAGTTTTTATTCTCCTGTAACACAACTTAACGATTATTTTGTGCAAAATCAATTACCATTCATGGAAAATCTCGTTACGAGGGTGGTTTTTAAAATAAATACACTCTATTATATTAATCAAACAATCACTCGCTTGTTGAACACAAACCATTTTCGCTTGTTGAATATGGGGATCAAAAATTCATAAAGTGTGTATTAATATTACACTCATGTATTTTATTTTTAAAATGCTGATTTAAAACACATCTAAAAAGTTTTAAGACATTTAAAATGTCGAATAATTGTCTTTCAGTGTCAATGCAGTGGCAATTTAATATGAAATGTGGAAATGTGATCTTTTTCAATACATATTTTTTTAAATAGTATAATAAAAAGTATATTGAAAACGTTATTCGGTTTCAAAAGGTCGAAATCTTCTTGTTTGCGTTTTCTGGGGCAATATTTCGTGTTTTCTGGCTTATAATTCGGATCATATTGCAGAGTTCATCACCAGGGCTGATTTGAAAACTGTGAAAAACACAGCTATGATGATGAACCGTTCGAAGGGATCCGAAATGTCAGTCAGAAAGGTCGTAAAAATACGGCATATTACCCCAGAAAATACATATCAGAAGGAACAAGTATATAATGGTATTAAAAAATTAATTTACCCACTAAATAACCGTAACTTTCATTCCCCTTATGGATAGACAGAGAGATAGAACGTCACATCTCGGAATGTGATTTTAAATTAAATTTATAAAAAATAACCAAATCTTTTTTGTCAATATTTACATTTTAAATTAATTTCCACGTTTGTTCATAATAATTTATTCAACTCAAATTTTAATTAAACTTTGTGTTAGATGAGAGAATCATTGGCCTCAAAACGTGTAGTTATTTAATAAATAGTGGTTTTACACCAAGTATTTTTTTATAAATACAAGAAAATAATATTGCAATAATAATAAAATACATTTTTAAAAAGACCTGCTTCATAGTTGTTTTCAAAAATGTCAGTTATCCAACTGTCGAGTCGGTTCAAATTGGAAAATTCTACATCCTTACATTTGCGTATCCATTTCTAACTAAAGCCTTCAGGACATTTCGCTACAATACATCATGTAATAAGGATAGTGGGCGGAAACTTCCCCGCGGTTAAGGTTTTATTACGTCTGAATAGAGAGAAGGTGTATTTTATTTCTACCTGTACTTTGTGAACAACGAAATGAAATCGTCCAGCTGGTATTGAATTTTGAATTGGTACAAAATGCGTTACATAACGCAAATATGTTAATTAACAGAAACACTCCCTTGACTACGGCCTCTTCGGAAATTATCGTAACATCGGGCGTCGTCGTGTCTCAGGCCTATTACAAAATCAATAAACCTTGTTATTTCACTCGATATTCAACCCCTTTGCGACGGTACAAAACAAATATTCGGAACCCTTAAATGGATTGCAAACTCGCCTATGATGTAATCAACGTTAAAAGGTATTTAATTTTTATTAAGAAGTAATTTATCAGAATAAAACTTCATAGCCAAAATGTATTATATAAAAATAGTGTAAGGGTCCTACATCTAGAGACGAAGGGTCGTAAACTGGATGCTCTAGAAATACTAGAAATTAATAAATCAATTAAAATTAAAAATAACCTAATAAATATTCAAATACCTGCGTCATCCCCATTATTAAAATAAGTATTACTGTAGGTAAAAATTAATAACTGTTGTATATTTCAATAAATAACTACCCCTCCCCCTCCGTCATCTCTTAACAATTAGTTCTGATATTGCCTCTGAAGATGATAGTTGTACCTTTAGAAAGCGCTTAGGCTCATATAACTCAAATAAGTGGAATAAAACGTTGTTTATAAATTATTGTGTTAAAAATAATTGAATATTGATTGTATAATTTGTATACATCTGATATATATTTTTTAAATAAAAACATATTTTATTTAAGAAAACAAGTCTTGTAATATTTGATACGAAATAAATAAATGAAATGCAGAGACACACACAATTTTCCGAGGTCGCAATAAATGATGGCGAAAATTTCCCCACTAGCTCATTATTGTCGACAGTAATCCATAATATACTCCGGATTTTTAATAATGACGATTGTAATATCATTTTCAGTTTTGTAAATAATACCTACCTAGCGCGGCTGTAATAATTTAATTATAATATTGAAGTAATTTTTTGTAAAGTTAAACAAATAATAATCGGCGTTGAATTATTTATAGGTAGTATTAAGTTGCCATGGTGGTTTCATTGAGTTTAACTCAGTTTAATCAATTTTAATAAACAGGTTTAATACATTTAATCGGGAAATTCCAATAATAACAATTTATTTTCCCGTCCGTCTGTCTACCTGTTTGTCTGTAATTTCGTGTAACGTCCGTAACTTACTTTATAAAAACTTTTTTCTTCTTTTTATTAATAAATAAATAAATACTTCACTTCTTCTACCGAAATGTAAAATTACCGTCATTTTTGACGGGTTACAGTTAGTGTGTATTAAAAGTGTTTAATCTATGAAGCCATGTTTATTGTAATAGGTATATAAACATTTATTGTGTCCCCGACATATTTATCATAAAACATTATAATTTTATTTTCATTTTATAACGCCATAACAGGCAGCAAGACAAAACCAGGCTTGAAAAATCACATAAATTGACTGTGACCTCACCGTGAATCGAACCCGTAACCCTCGATATGGGAAGCTAATGTCACGCCCACTAGACTATAAGGACCGCCTTCTGTACTATGGTTACATGTGTGCATGTTATCAAAATTAAAATAAATATACCGTTAAGGTGGTATTATAACTTCTCTTAGGTTTTCTTTCACATTTTTGTAAGGAAGGGTATATGAAATTAAAATTTATTTATTAAATTCTATACATTTTAAATATACGCACAGCGTTTTTTATCTTTAATATGCTGGGTTTTGTTAAAAAACCAGAATTCATTTATATTATTGATGTATTTAGCGCTTAATTTGTCAAGATTGTTGATGATGAGTGGGAAATGTTGCCTTTGTTACTCGCCGGGTCCTAAACAATAACTTTGCAAAATTTGAGTAAGATCGGTCGAACGGTACAGATTTGCATGGAAGGGGAGGGGGAGGGGTAAAGAGGGAGTAGCAAATGTCACCTACATTATCGCCGTGTGCTTAAGAATAAGTATGCAAAATTTGGGTTGGATCGGTCAAATGGTGTAGATTTGTACAGAAAATATATCAGGGAGAGGGAGTGGGGTTAAGGAAGAGGTGAAATATCGCTTATGTTATTTGCCGGATCGTAAAGAATAAGTACGCAAAATTTGAGTCAGATCGGTCGAACGGTAGAGATTTGCATGGAAAATGTAACCGTGGCGAGGAGGTGGGGTAAAGTAGGAGGGCGAAATGTTATTTGCCGGGTCTTCAAGAATAAGTTTGCAAAATTTGAGTCACATCGGTCAAACGGTACAGATTTGCATGGAAAATATATCTGTGGCTGACGAGGGGTAGGGTAGGGGGTAAATTTCGCCTGTATTACCCGCCGGGTCCTAAAGAATGAGTATGCAGAATTTGGGTTAGATACTTCCAATTTAACCATTAAATAATACCTACTTGATAGTGGTTAAAGAAGATGATTGAATTTTCTTTTTTAAATTGCTTCCCTCATAACTCTAAATTATGGACCCGAACGAGCGCTCTAGAATCCGCCCCCCGTAGAGGGTGGATCGGGATTAGTAAACTCAAACCAGGGGTGGATTTCGCTGGAGTGAAATCGGGCAGAAGTATTTGAATATGACCCTCGCGCACCAGAGCCTGCCTGAAGAGACTATTGTCAGCGCAAGTATCGCAGTATTTAGATGATATTTACATTCGAACTGCACTCGCTGCACATGTGCACTCCCAGCTGACATAATATACAACATTTCGGCGATAACATTTATGGCGAGACAATTTAATAATATTATTGTAACGAAAAGGTTAATAGACGGAACTGCGCACTGTCAGAATCCCTCGTAGTACGTCGAAGACAGTAACATCACGATACCCCCTGGAACGCCCTACAACATTCAAACATCTGAAATAGTCTGGAAGCAACGAAAACATTGTCGCAAACATTAGAAATGTATAGAGTAATCTCGGAGATTCGAAAAACCAACGTATTTCCTGTAAAATGCGCATCATGTTTATTTTGACGTTTACCATTATTTTACGTGACATTAACCAGCGACAAAACCAAAACCGAAAACATTGTTAGTAACACGTGTGTGATACCAGAGATAACAGATTAATAGAAAATTAAAGAGACAGTATTATTTCATTACTTTCATGTAATAATGTGTAATATATATTTTTTATACACATTACTGCTCCGTATTTTATATTTTAAATTTATATTTTTAATTTTAATTTTTACACTCATATTTTAATGCTTATATTATATTTTTAATTTATATTTTAATTTTTATACTCATATTTTAATGCTTATACCTGATACATTCATTCCTTATATCTTTTATTGCTTTGTATACGTGTACGTTATATTCATATATTTTATATTTTACTGCATATTTACGATATTGTTTAATGTATATACTTTTTGATTTTATGTATTATTTTTTATGTAAATGTCTGTAATGGGCGTAAAAAAGTAAATAAATAAATTAACATGCTAGCGAGCGAAATAAAGTGTTTCACAAACTAGTTATTTATTACGAAATAGTGCGAATTAAAGAATAGTGTTTAAATTAAATTCATATCCAGTGACTGTTAATTTGTTAAAATAGTTAATAAATCCATGATTATCTATATGTCAAATAAAACGGATATTTTATACGAACCGTTTCACTGAGAAGCAAATCTCGACGTTTCGCCTAAGTCTTATCCAGCATCATCAGCTGTGTTTTTTCATATTTCATTTTCAATTTTTCATATTTTGTATAAGTTACTGCAATGATAATCCAACGTTTTACAAAAAATAAGTTAGAAATATTGAAAAACAAATGCAAACTTTGATATCGCATATCTCCATAACTATCGATATAAGGTCGTGGTTTATTGAACATTTTCGTCTCATAATCAAGGCAGGAATACAGTCCTGCAAGATTATTAATGTTTTCTAAACAACCCTGTATATCTTTGTTAATGATGTCCCTCTGGGGATAAAATCCTGTATTGTGTTGAAACGTGAAAAATTCGAACATGCTCAAAATATTACAATAAAAAACTATTAACATTTAAAAATGTTCTTAGGTTTTCACGGCCGTTCAGAATCTTGTGTGTAGTTTTCTGGGATATCCTGTTGTGTATATGTGACAGATCAGCCTTGATGATGGACCCTGCAATGGGATCAGAAACGTCAGTCAGAGAGGTCACATGTACATGGCAGAATTTCCTAGAAAATTATACACAGAAGATATCAACATTTACTATTTAAAAACATCTATTTAAGGAGTCAAACGTCACAAAATTTATAAAACTGAGAAGAATTCGGTGACTCGGTCATGTGGAGAGAATGTTCGAGCACCAAGCACCAAAGTCCCTGCTGAACTCAAGGCCAATAGGGCGAAGGAGCTTAGGAAGGCCAAAATTAAGATGGAGTGACAACGCCCTCAAAGACATCTCTGCCTTGGAGCTTCGAAACTGGAGAGAGCTGGCACTAAACCGAGATGAGTGGAGGAAAATTATTGAGGAGGCCAAGACCCACCAAGGGTTGTAGTGCCAAGAATGATGATGATGATTTAAAAACATCTTCTTCACCTTACTGTGTCGACAGAACCCTGTGT
Source organism: Agrypnia vestita (assembly GCA_016648135.1). Lineage (NCBI taxonomy): Eukaryota > Metazoa > Arthropoda > Insecta > Trichoptera > Phryganeidae > Agrypnia > Agrypnia vestita. The sequence goes on along the minus strand of JADDOH010020804.1, from coordinate 7,408 downwards.
TGTTCGACGCCATCACTGTCCCAATCTGTATTTTGTGTATTTTTTTCATCGAGAACGCGTTCGCGTCGAGGCGTGCGTTCACGTTAAAGTAAAGCTACTGATACACAAGCTTATTAGTGGCACGTGAGCATGTGCAGTATCGACCTTCTTTATCCCTTGCTTATTAGTGGAATGTGTGTACGCATATTGCTAGTAATGAGCATGCCACTGTCATTCACCATGAGAAAGGTTATCTTTGGAGCATGTATGAACAGGCTTTCTTATTATGAGCATGCTCATGTCATTCGCGGGCTTCGCAGCTAGTATTATCAATGCGATTTTCTCAGTCCGCGACAGATGAAACAAATATGGCGCGTTGGGAGATGATAAAACATTACTTTTCGTGACTTATTATAGGAATCACGAATGTCTATGGAATACTCGGCAACCGTTGTGTAAAAATAATATATCGAGATATAATGTTTATGAAACTTTATTAAAAGGCATGAATGATTCAAATCTTACAATAAAAATTATGAAAACTAAAATCAAAAATGTGCGGATGGAAACTCGGGAACTGTTTTGATTTATTGGTTCACTTGAATTTTCTATTTCAGTTTGTAAAGTTTCTATTTTGAACAAGAGCGTCTCTATTCTATGACAAGAGCATGCCACTAATAAGCATGTGTGTTTGATTGTTAGCTTTGAGCATGCTTATTAGTGGTTGCTTATTGTTTACAGTACATAGCCACTAATAAGCATGTGTATCTGTACCTTTATGTTTTAAAAACTAAACACGCGCGTGTTCGGGGAGACGAGAGCCTGACTCGGGCGTGACGCGCGGACAGACGGACGGACCGGCCGATTAGGGCGCTAGGCCGGGCTAATCTCGCCCGCTTCTTCGGACTTAGTTTTATAACTACCCTTTAGACTCTCTCCCCCATTACTTTCCTATACACCGAGGGAATCTGAAAGCTGGGCGTAAGGTAAGAGATGAATTATTTCAAAATATTCTCAAATTTTCCATTACGAGTACGAGTGAATATTGTCACGTTTCGTGGCTGCGGAAAAAACGACAGTCTGTTTGATAATGGCCTTGCAAGCTGAAACAGCTGCAACACTTAAAAATAGTTAACCCGCAGAACTTAATAGTAATATTGATTAAAATTTAATTTATTTTAAATTTCGCTAAAAATAAAAATGTGTTCGCCCCGCAAAAATCATTATCCGTAACGCGCGCGGCTGTTGGAGATAACCATTTCGCCAGGGTTTGGGTGAAATGAAAATGTTATCTATTTTCTTGTTCATACCAAAAGTGTGCTTTGTTCAAAAAAGAGTTGAAAATAATTTTCGTTTTTTTCCTAAAAAAATCTTATGAAATATCGTAGATAATGTCATAAGTACAATGTGTGCAAAATTTTAACAAAATCGGCCGAATACTTTTTGAGATATTTTCTCCGCTAGATTGAAAAAGAGAGTTTTGAGAAAAACACAAAAGAAATTAGTTATAAAATTCACTTACCACGCAAGTTTCAATTTTCTATAACTCCACCAATTTTTGAAAATTTTGAATGAATGATGACGTAAATTATTTTTAGAACTTCAAGCTATAAGATTAAGTAAAACGATTTTTTTAAATTTCAAAGCGGTGTTATCCCATAATAACTGTATTAAGGGATTACACTGCTATATTATAACCTCACAACAGTACAGATAATTTTTGAATAGAAATGAAAATGTTTATTTTCCCTTTCAAAATTTTCAAAGAGGTTAACATCAGATTATTTATCTTGATGCATTTTTAAAATATTTTCTCCTCTTGCACATTTGCATCTCTGTGTAGTTGATGCTAGGTATCGCATGGTAATCTCTGCTGTGCAGCAAGTTCTGCGAACTGTAATGGTATCGGGACAAAGCTTGGCGTTCAATGACGACAGATGGCACCTGAACCGCAAATACCTGGAATTAAACCAATACGTATTTAAATCATTTTTCCACTTGTCTAGTGTATGGCTTACAACAAGAAACTTTTTTATTTGTTTATTTAATTATTAACGCCCCCCTATAAGGCTTTTACAACAGATAGGTAAAGTGTACATTAACAGAATATATAGTTTAAAGAAAAAAATAATAACACGTAAATATAATAATGACATAAAGTGGAAAGTAAATACTTAAAATACAGATACAAATATATAAAGTAAAAAGCAAGTATATAAAAAGCAGAAGCATTGTTCTTTGGTTTGACTTATAGATATCTAAAGCATCATTTGAGTACATTTTTGTTTTCGTTCATAAATCCGTAGACCATTCATTATATATTTTTTTTATATATTTTAAGTACATACTAAGATATTATCTTTCTACAATTTGATCGAAGTACCTTTAATCTTGGTTATAATAGATACCTTATTCATTTTTACATGTAAATTAATCAAGATCAGTAGATTTTGATATGCATTTAAATATATTATGCAGGTGTTTGTCCTAGATTATTATCATATTTAAAAACAAATAGATCATAGATCTCACACGACAATTAACTCACTATCGCGACACGTAGATTTTTTATATATAAATCTTTCTATATGATTAATTGAATTGGTTTTAAATTTTATCACTCATTTGCTGCTATTGGATTCGAGTAAAATACTTGGTAAATGATAGTATTATTTGGAAATAGTTAACAAGTATTAAATATCATTTTTTATTATATCGCTCGCTGAACGCAGTTTTAACTTATTAAATTACTAGGCTTTCGGTGTCGAGCTCTGTATAGCACCAAACACCAAGCACCAGTAACTAGAAACTTTGGCCTCCACATTTTTCTACCATATTCAAGGAATCTTTAGATCCTTCCTGAAGCTCCTGGACACTTATTTTTGTTATTTTTCTCTTCTAGTTACAACATTATTCTAAAATTACATTATCATAATTAAATACATTTTCATAAAAACTATATAGAACAATCCAAATTACCGGCGAAATCGGGTAGCAAAGCCGGTATAATATTTACGAAATGACAGAATAAAACGTGTATTAAATTGCTGATATTTCGCTTCAAACTGGGGAATTAGAAAGTGGTCCGATGGGCACTCCTGGCTCCATCCCCGGCTGGTAAATAAATCCCGCGAAATCCAATTTATAAATCTTTGAAAACTCGATTCTCTAGTTTTATTTTGTTTTCCAAGTTTCGGACGTGCCCCGATTAGGTGTGAATATTCGCTGTTTGGGTTTTTCGGATATTTTCTGACGTAGGTTCTAGTTCTCCAGGCGTCAGCGCTAACTCAACAATTTCTTTTTTCCGACTTGGCGCGTTAGGTTTCGTAATTATCGCACTTTATTTGAGATCTATAGAAAAACAAAACACATATTACATCTGTAGAAAAAATATACATTTAATAAAATATTTTTCTGCTTATTAGCAGAAAAATATTTTATTTATTTATTTATTTATTTATTTATTTAATTATTATTAAGATTTTTTTAATTTTTATTTATTTATTTATTTCAAAAAATCCTTGTTTACAAATAAAGGTACTTAATACTAGTTTAACAATAAAATATAAGATAAATTACACTTTTTTTGTTAAATTTGTGGATTATGCCACTCTACTAGGCTAGGCCTGTCCCAGAGTGGCGTTATAGAACATAATTATAATATTTTTTTGAATTCGTCAGTAATATTTATTTTCATAAGGTAGTAATTATATATCTACAAAGGATACTTGATAAAGTGCAATGTTATTGAAAGTTGAGTGTGTCATAAGTCCAAGTGTAAATATGTGTAGAATAATTGTTTAATGTAAAAAGGGTTAAAGTTTTGTTTAAGATTATTTTTTATTTTCCTTAATTTATTTATTTATTTATATAGGTATATATTTTTATTTGTAGACATTATTATGCAATTACAGTAAGTAAATTTTCAGTTGCCGTTCTAGTCTCTTTTTCTTTTGTTTAAATTTTGTATTCTTTCCTTTTATATAATTCTTAACATGCCTAAGTTCTAAGAAAAATTTTGAGTGCGGAATTTTTTTTCCTACTTAATAATTAAGTCTCTTTTTCCCTTTGTATTATTTTTTAACATGCCTATTTTTTTCTGCTAATAATGAAGTTTCTTTTTCTATTGTTTAATTTTTTTTATTCTTTCTTTGTATATAATTTTTAATATGCCTTAGTTTATTCATAAATATTTATCATTACTAACATATTTCTAAATGTGGAGACCTGTAATTGGCCATCTATATTGTTGTGCTGTTGGTCTTCCATGAATATTAAATAAATAAATAAACATTTTATTATGTAGAATATTTTGAGTTTGTTCAAATCTTTCGGAACAGTATTGGAAAAAGTATGTCGCTTTCAAAAATTCCGTAAATCAATTGTAGATTTTCTCATTAGTGACATTAACGACATCTGTGGGGATTTAGGGGAATGAAAATGGCTTTGTACAGGCCGCATGGAAAGGTTGTTACAATGCATATATGAAGTGTGGCATGTAATTCAAATATATACAAGTTCCAAAAATTAGTAGGCATGGTATATTCTATCATGGGTGGAAATGGCGAATGTTACATTAAGCCAACCATACGATAGGTCATAAGTCCTTTGTACACGCAAAAGACTTCTTTACCTACTTTCCCATAAAAAACTACAGTTTCGTCTCTGTGAGACATCTATAATATACATTAATTGATTTTATTATTTATTTTTTTAATGAAAATGCATTTTAGTTGCTATGTAATTTACTATTTTACATCATACTTCTTAAAAATTCAAACAAATTAATATTCTTCTTTAAAAATATATAGAAGTATCATTATCAGCGACAAAATAGATGTGTGGTTGTTTATTCGTTGCATTCTATAAAATGATCGCTTTAGCCAGCTCATAGATATCATAAGTCTTGAAGCCGCTCTATAAAGACGTACATGTTTCCCATATAAATTGCTTCTTCTCTGAGATTTCTATAATTTATCTTTTTTAGTTACTTTTTTAATATTGTGACACATATGTCTCGGAATAAAAAAAATAATCTACTTTTCACATATAAAAATTAGCTTCGTTTTTATGTGGAATCTACTTTTCTCTTATAAAAATTAGCTTTTTTTCTATGTGATTCTATAATTTATCCTTTATTAATAAATCATGCCTCTGAGGACAAAATCCAGTAACTGCGTTCTTAGAACTTACTTTCATATAAAAATATTGTATAAAAAAGAACATTTCACTTACTCACTCAGTCTTGTTATTTATACTTTATTAATTCAGTCCATTTAAGATTTAGAAAACTTTAATTTTCATAATTGGTTAAAAAAACTTGAAAATATGTGAATTATTTTATCAATTAATGGCAATTTTTAAAAATTGAAATAGAGAATATGTGAATTATTTTATCAATTAATGGCAATTTTTAAAAATTGAAATAGAGAATATGTGAATTATTTTATCAATTAATGGCAATTTTTAAAAATTGAAATAGAGAATATGTGAATTATTTTATCAATTAATGGCAATTTTTAAAAATTGAAATAGAGAATATGTGAATTATTTTATCAATTAATGGCAATTTTTAAAAATTGAAATAGAGATGCGAATGTGGAATACATGTCGCATCAATATTATTTTTAAATTAAGCTTGACCCTTGTGCTTGAAAATAGGACTAACCTGCTGGTATACTGGAATAGTGCTCGATCAACCGACCACTGGATAACTAGGTCAGAGTTATAACCACTACACCAACAAGCTACTCAATTTTTTTTATTTTATCGGTTAATACATATAGGTATATACAGTTTTAATAATACAGTTTTTACAGTTTTTTTTTACAATGGTATTTCTCTCTACAAGAGTAATACAACTCGTGAGTATCATTATAATGTATTGAATAGTAAGTAGTACATAAATGTATATAAGCAGAAAAAAGTAACTCATATGTGATAATTATAATGTATTTAAGTGGGACAACAATAAAAATAAAAAACTAACAATTGGTAGTTCATTTATGTATTATATAGATAATATTAGCGTCAAATTTATTCAGTATAATCAGTAAAGTTTTTTTTAATACGTACACAAAAAATCCATCTTTCGAATAAAAGTGTATTTTTCTCTGGGACCCGAAGTCAGAACTTTTTCTCTTAGCCAGGGAAGATCTTCTAATAAATTTTAATAGTATTAATTCATGTTATTTAGTTATTAATATTTATTAATTTTTAAAAATAAATAATTGTGGCAAACCACAAAGCCAGAAAGTACTTTCTTCATATATTTATCTATTTTTATAACCCAATAACCACTTTCACTTTCCGCCTGCCCCTCCCCCGCTCCCGCCAACTCCCGCCCCATGTAATAGATAAAATGTCTTCTAGTCTTAAGTTAGTATATTACTGAAGATGATGCAGTAAGCATCGAAAACGTTTTAATTAATTTGTTTATTTAAACTGTCATTGTGTGAAATAAACAACGTTTTGTTCTTATTCATAGTTATTTACAACGAATTTCCACAAAGTTAATCACGAAAATTCCCGAAAATGTTACTTTGTTTATACCTTTTTTAAAAAAATTCTTAATTCCTTGATCTTTTTATTGAATTTGTTAAATATATCTTCTTATTCTCTTGTATACAATTCATAGTATTCTAGATTAATCAAGTGAATTCACATAATTGGCTTAATATTACTTTTCTATTATTATTATTTTCTCTTCCGATTATTAATATTTTAAATGGTTATAGTGACAAAGTAAACAGTTTTCCAAACAAATCCCCGCATTTCACTCAGCGGGTAAATCGGGCAACGGTACTCCTATCTCGCGCGGTTGTCTCCGTCGAGTCTTCAGACTCTCAAGATGTTATTCATTTCTGAATGATTTTCCCGAACGAATTTCAATCTTCGCCACAACATTCGAAGCGCGGAACTTGGCAAAATATGAAGCCACTTATCGGCAACTTCCATAATGGAGCGCATCCTCACAGCGGCAGCGGCGGGAAGTCGCATCTCTGCCCTAATGCGCGGGAACTTTCACAACTGGCATCAATATGACCCATTTTCAAAATGGATGACGTCAGTTTTCGAAAATAGTTAATTTAAGGCTTTCGCGCGGTGGACATTTAATTCCTGCGCGTGATACTAAGATTATAGAAATCAATATATATATATATATATATATATGTTAGTATTGATTTCTTTGGGGGTAATCCGCGTCAAAATCTGGTCCTCAGAAGGACCATTTGTTAACCGACGTTTCGCCTGAATCACAACAGGCATCTTCAGGTTGCTTGTTAATAAATTTCCGCCACGAGGGGCAGTGCGAACACGTCCGTTCGTATCGGAAGCTTATTACCAAGTGAGGTCTGCGCTTTGTACTTGATGTTGCTTCTATTGTGTCGGTGGTTATATTTAATTGATTTTTGCGCGCTAATATATA
>JADDOH010020803.1:0-11337 GCA_016648135.1 Agrypnia vestita | reverse complement strand
AAAACGTATAAATACGTATAAATGATTACAAATGCCATACAAATGCGTAGTATTGCGTATAAATGCGTAGAAATACAGTACAAAAGCTTATAAATGCGTATAAATGCGTATAATTTCTTAAGATTGCATACAAGTGCGTATAAAAGCGTACAAATGCCCGTAAAATCGTTTTAATGCATACAAATGCGTATAAATGCCGTATTAAAGCGAAAAAATGCGTGTTAAAGCGTATAAATACGTGTAAAACCGTATCAATGCGTACTTAGGCGTTAAAATGCTTAAAAATGCAATTAAAAGCGTGTAATTGGGTACAAATGCGTATAAATATGTATAAATGCCGTAAAAATGCGTAGTATTGCGTATAAATGCGTAGTTATGCGAAAAAATGCCGTAGAAAAGATAATAAAGGCGTATCAATGCGTAATTTTGCGACCAAATGCGTAATTTTGAGACCAAATGCGTAAAAAAGCTTATAAATGCGCGAAAAGTCGTTCAAATGAGTAAAAATGCGAATAATTGCCGTGTTAAAGCGTAAAAAAGCGAAAAAATGCAAATTAATGCGAAATAAAGCGTATTAATGAGTCTAAAAGCAATAAACAACGTATAAATGCCGTAGCAAAGCGGAAAAACGGGTAAAAATACCGAATAACAGCGAGTCATTGCTTAAAAATGTGTATAAAGGCGTATAAATGAGTATAATTGCGTAAAAATGCGTGTAAAAGCGTATAACTGCGCGTTGAATCGTTTAAATGCGTACAAATGCGAATAAATGGCGTGTAAAAGCGTACAAAAGCGATCAAATACATATAGATGCGAATAAAAACGTATAAATAAGTATAAATGATTTCAAATGCCGTATAAATGCGTATTATTGCGTATAAATGCGCAGAAATGCAGTACAAAAGCTTATAAATGCGTATAATTTCTTATGATTGCATACAAGTGCGTATAAATGCCCGTAAAACCGTTAAAATGCGTACAAATCCCGTATTAAAGCGAAAAAATGCGTGTTAATTCGTAGAAATGCGTGTAATACCGCATAAATACGTATTCATGCGTAAAAATGCATATAAATGCGTTTAAAAGCGTATTATTGCGTACAAATGCGTATACATGTGTATAAATGCCGTATAAAAGCGTATTATTGCGTATAAATGCGTATAAAAGCGTATAAAATCGTTAAAATGCGTACAAATGCAAATAAATGCCGTGTACAAGCGTACAACAGAGATAAAATACATATAAATGCGAATAAAAACGTATTAATGCGTATAAATGCGTAGAAATGTAGTATAACGGTTCTTAATGCGTATAAATGCGTATAATTGCTTAAGATTGCGTAGAAGTGTGTATTAAAGCATATATATGCCCGTAAAATCGTTTAAATTTACACAAATGCGCATAAATGCCGTATTAAAGCGAATAAATGCGTGATTAAGCGTACAAATGCGTGTAAAACTGTATCAATGCATACTACTGCGTAAAAATGCTTATAAATGCAATTAAAAGCGAATAATTGCATATTAATGCGTATAAATGTGTATAAATGTCGTATAATAGCGTATAATTACGTATAAATGCGTATAAAAGCATATAAATGCGTGTTAAATCATTTAAATGCGTTCAAATGCAAACAAATGCCATGGAAAAGCGTACAAAAGTGATGAAATACATATAAACGTATTAATGCATATAAATGCATAAAAATGCCGTAGAAAGGCGTATTATTGCGTATAAATGCATTAAAATGCGTAGAAATGCACTTTAAAAGCTTATAAATGCGTATAAATGCGTATAATTGATTATAAATGAGTAAAAGTGCGTAGAAAAGCATATAAATGCCAGTAAAATCATTTAAATGTATGCAAATGCGTATAAGTGCCGTATTAAAGCGAATAAATGCGTGTTAAAGCGTATAAATGCGTATAAAACCGTATAAATGCGTACTAATGCGTAAAAATGCTAATAAATGCAAGTTAAAGCGTATTATTGCGTACAAATGCGTATAAATGTGTATAAATGTCGTATAATAGCGTATAATTGCGTATAAATGCGTATAAAGCATATAAATGAGCGGTAAATCGTTAATATGCGTAAAAATATAAGATAATTGCCGTGTAAAAGCGTTAAACAGCGAAAAAATGCATATTAATGCGAATTAAAGTATATAAATGAGTGAAAAAGCATTGAATCACGTATAATGGACGTATCAAAGCGGATAAATGGGTAAAATTACCGTATAAAAGCAAGTCATTGCTTAAAAATTTGTGTAAAGGCGTATAAATGCGAAACATTGCGTAAAAATGCTTATAAAAGCGAATTAATGCGCGTTAAATCGTTAAAATACGTACAAATGCGAATTAATGCTATGTAAAAGCGTACAAAAGCGATCATATACATATAAATGCGAAAAAACCGTATTGATGCATATAAATGAATACAAATGCCGTATAAAGGCGTATTATTGCGTGTAAGTGCGTAAAAATGCATAGAAATGCAGCATAAAAGCTTATAAATGCGTATGAATGAGTATAATTGATTATGATTGCGAAGAAGTGCGTATAAAAGCATATAAATGCCCGTAAAATCATTTTAATGCGTGTTAATGCCGTATTAAAGAGAATAAATGCATGTTAAAGCGTATAAATGCGTGTAAAACCGTATCAATGCGTACTAGTGCGTAAAAATGATTAAAAATGCAAATAAAAGCGTATAATTGCGTACAAATGGGTATAAATGTGTATAAATGCCGTATAAAAGCGTATAATTGCGTACAAATGCGTATTAAAGCATATTAATGCGCGGAAAATGGTTAAAATGTGTAAAAATGCGAATAATTGCCGTGTAAAAGCGTTAGAAAGAAAAAAAATGCATATAAAGACGAATTAAAGCATATTAATTAGTATAAAAGTATTGAACCACGTGTAAATGCCGTATCAAAGTGGATTAATGGGTAAAAATACCGTATAAAAGCGAGTCATTGCTTAAAAATGAGGAAAAAGGCGTATAAATGCGTATAATTGCGTAAAAATGCGTATAAAAGCGTATAAATGCGCGTTAATTCGTGAAAATGCGTACAAATGCGAATAAATGCCGTGTTAAAGCGTACAAAAGCGATCAAATATATATAAATGCGAAAAAACGTATTAATGCATATAAATGCATACAAATGCCGTATAAAGGCGTATTATTGCGTGTTAGTGCGTAAAAATGTGTAGAAATGCAGTACAAACACTTATAAATGCGTATGAATGCGTATAATTGATTATTATTGCGTAGAAGTGCGTATAAAAGCATATAAATGCCCGTAAATTCGTTGAAATGCATACAAATGCGTATAAGTGCCGTATTAAAGCGAAAAAATGCGTGTTAAACCGTATAAATGCGTGTAAAACCGTATCAATGCGTACTAATGCGTAAAAATGATTATAAATGCAATTAAAAGCGTACAATTGCGTACAAATGCGTATAAATGTTTATGAATGCCTTATAAAAGCGAAGAATTGCGTAAAAATGCGTACAAAAGCATATAAATGCGTGTCAAAGCGTTTAAATGCGTACAAATGCAAACAAATGCCATGGAAAAGGGTACAAAAGCGATGAAATACATATATATGCGAATAAAAACGTATTAATGTGTATAAATGCATACAAATGCCGTAGAAAGGCGTATTATTGCGTATGAAAGCGTATAATTGCGTATAAATGCGTACAAATGCCGTATTAAAGATTATAAATGCGTATAAATTCATAATTGCGTACAAATGCATTAAAAAGCATTAAATGCACTTAAAATCGTTTCAGTGCATACAAATGCGTATAAATGCCATGTAAAAGCGTATAAATGCGAATAAATGAATACAAATGAGAATAAATGCGTATGAATGCGTATAAACGCGAATAAAAGCATATAAATGCGCGTTAAATCGTTTAATTGCGTACAAATGCGAATAAATGCCGTGTAAAAGCGTACAAAAGCGATCAAATACCTATATATTCCGTAATAAAGCGTATAAATGTGTAAATGCCATACAAAAGCGTATAAAAGCGTATAAATGCGTATTAATGCGTATAAATACGTATAAATTCGTATAATTGCCTATAATTGCGTACAAGTGCGTATAAAAGCATATTAATGCCCGTAAAATCGTTTAAATGCGTACAAATGCGTATAAATGCCGTATTAAGGCGAATAAATGCGTTTGAAAGCGTATAAATGCGTGTAAAACCTTAAAAATGCGTATTAATGCATTTTAAAGCGTATAATTGCGTACAAATGCGTAGTAATGTGTATTAATGCCTTTTTGAAGCGTATAATTGCGTATAAATGCGCACAAATGCGTACAAATGCCGTATTAAAGATTATAAACGTGTAAATGCGTATCATTGCGTACAAATGCATATAAAAGCATATAAATGCACTTAAAATCATTTCAATGCATACAAATGCGTATAAATGCCATGTAAAAGCGTATAAATGCGAATAAATGAATATAAATGAGAATAAATGCGTATGAATGCGTATAATTGCGTACAAATTCGTATAAAAGCATATAAATGCGCGTTAAATCGTTTAATTGCGTACAAATGCGAATTAATGCCGTGTATAAGCGTACAAATGCGAATTAATGCCATGTAAAAGCGTACAAAAGCGATCAAATAGGGGAGGATGGGTGAATTGCGGACGCTGAAGCGACATAACGTACAAAACCTATACTATTAGAAACAATCAGCCTGACTTTATTTATTATGAAACTATAGTTATTCACCTACAAAATAATAATTAATTATTTTACGAGATCTATTAACAACTATATATTTTTAATCAAAAACAAAACTTCGTCTGTCCGTAATTACCCGTAGCCCTTAGGGTAAATACGGACGGGTGTTGGGTTAATTACGGACAGCATGGGGTTTTTACGGACGAGGTCCCACATCATTCACACAAGTCACAAATAAAGCCTCTGGAAGAAGTCCCGGCAGCGCACTTCTCAAGAGCCCAATTCCAACATTTTAAACACACAATCCAGCCTTTCGCTGGGGGGGTCACGATACTTTTCCTGACAAAAAATTCAAAAATATTCATCATTCTCTTGTACAGTTTCAACAATTTTAAAATTTCTCAACTTTTGATCGTATTTCTTTAGTATTTTTTTTGGTTTCTTTTGTAGTTTTTTCTCTTCTTGTTTCATATTCTTCCTTTTTCTTTCTAGTTTCTTTTGTTTTTTTTCTTCTAGGTAAACTTTTTCCAGTATGCAGGTAAAAACGAATATGTGTTTTTTAACCTACCGTTTGTTACGATTAGGTTATAGAGTTGGTACCTTTACTACGTCAATAAATGGTACTGAGGAAGACTGGCTAGTTTGACTTGTCATATTTTGGCTTAAATCGGCATCATTGGTAACATCACCTACTACCAGCGCGTACTAACTCATTCGCACGTTTTATTTATTTTGAATATTCCATATAAGCAACGTTTCTAGAGAGTTGAGATGTCTCTCAAGATCCTCTTTGACTTGAAATACTTGGCTGCATCACAGATGCCTTAAGATTCATTTTGAGGCTCTCTTTGGCTTGAATTATCAAAGTTGGTTTTTCTGGTGTCAAATGGAGTTTCTGTTTCAATAATATAACCAAAACTTGAGAAAGTGCTGTAATTTTAGCTCCTGAATTGTTGACCATAAGCTTTTAGACTTACGTGGCTCTAGTGATTGTCCAGTACTAGCAAAACGGGATTATCAGTCGACAATTTTGCATAACGCAAATTTTCTCACTAGGACCAAGAAAAATGTATTTAAGATTTTTACCAAACGCGATGAAATTGTACCGTCATTTTCACTGTTTGCATGCGCCTAGGTCCATTGCTGACAACGCGACAAAAAAATTCAACATTAATTGCGGTCCTTATAAGAAAATGTACGGTCCTATTAAGAAAATTTGCGGTCCAAGTGAGAAAGTTTGCGTTATGTGTTTTAAACATACTTGAAGATTTTGACCTAACGCAATGAAATTTTAACGTTATTTTCACTGTTTGCAAGCACCTAGGCTATTCGCTGGCAATGCGATAATAAAATTCAACATTTTTTGCCGTCCTAGTAAGAAAATTTGCGGTACTAGTAAGAAAATTTTCGGTTCAAGTGAGAAAGTCTGCGTTATGTGTTTCTCACATACTTGAAGATTTTAACCTAACGCAATGAAATTTTAACGTAATTTTCATTGTCTGCAAGCACCTAGGCCATTTTCTGGCAATGCGATAGTAAAATTCAACATTTTTTGCAGTCCTAGTAAGAAAATTTGCGGTCTTAGAAAGAAAATTTGCGGTCCTAGTAAGAAAATTTTCGGTCCAAGTAAGAAAGTTTGCGTTATGTGTTTCTCATATACTTGAAGATTTTGACCTAAGGCTATGAAATTTTAATGTAATTTTCACTGTCTCCAAGCCTTTAGGTTAACTGCTGGCAATGCGATAAAAAATTCACATTTTTTGTACGCTTTTGTACGCAATTATACGCATTTTTACGCTTTTACTCGGCATTTATACGCATTTGTTCGCATTGAAACGATTTTACGTGCATTTGTATGCTTTTATACGCATTTGTACGCAATTATACGCAATTATACGGCATTTATACGCATTTGTACGAAATTGTACGCTTTTAAACGCAATTATAATTTTTTTACGCCTTTATACGCTTTCATACGGCTTTATTACGCGTTAAAACGCATTAATATCCATTTAACGCATTTATACGCATTTAAACGGCATTTATACGCATTTAAACGGAATTTATACGCATTTCTACACATTGAAACGATTTTACACGCATTTATAAGCTTTTATACGCATTCATTCGCAATTATACGCCTTTATTCGGAATTTAAACGCATTTATAAACATTATACAAAATTATACGCATTTATACGCTTTTAGACGGCATAAATACGCATTATAACACATTAATATGCATGTTTACGCATTTATACTCATTAATACCTACGCTTTTACACGGCATTTATTTGCATTTGTACGCATTTAAACGACTTTACGCGCATTTATACGCTTTTATACGAATTTTTACGCAATTATACGTATTACTACTCAATTATTCGCATTTATTCGCATTTTTATGCTATTTCACGCATTTGTATGCTTTTACTCGCATTTATACGCTCTAAAACGGCATTTTTACGCATTTATACGCTGTGATACGGCATTTATAAGCATTTGTACTCATTAATACGCTTTTTTTCGCATTAATATGCATTTACTCGCATTTATACGCTTTAATACGGCATTTATACGCATTTAAACGATTTGACGTGCATTTGTATGCTTTTATACGCATTTGTACCCAATTATACGCTTTTATACGGAGTTTATACGAATTTATACGCACTTAAACTCAATTATACGCATCAATACGCATTTAGACGCACTTAAACTCAATTATACGCATTATTAAGCATTTATACGCTATTTCACAAATTTTTACGCTTTTACACGCATTTTTACGCTTAAATATGGCGTTTGTATGCATTTATAGGCAATGATTTGCTTTTTTACGATATTTTTACCCATTTATACGCTTTGATATGTCATTAAAACGCATTTATACTCATTTGTACGCTTTTTTTCGCATTAATATGCATTTATTCGCATTTATACGCTTTAATACGGCATTAATACGCATTTGTACGCATTTTAACGATTTTTCGTGCATTTATATGCTTTTATAAACATTTTTACCCAATAATACGCTTTTATACGGCATTTATTCGCATTTATACGCACTTTTACTCAATTATACGCATTTATATGCATTAATACGCATTTATACAATATTTAACGTAATAATACGCTTGTACACACGACATTTATACCCATTTATATGATTTTTTACGGCATTTATACGCATAAATACACATTTATACTCACTTTACTTTATACGCTTTTATTTGGCATTTTTATCCATAAACCCGCTTTTATTCGCATTCATACGCATTTGTACGCAATTATACGCGTTTATACGGCATTAATACGAGCATAAATATGAGCATAAATTCGCTTTTATTCGCATAATATGCATTTATTCTCTTTTATACGCTTTAAAAAGGCATTTATTCGCATTTGTATGTATTTAAACAATTTTACGAGCATGTGTACGCTTTTATTCGCTCTTGTTTGCAATTATACGCATTTATACCTATTTATATGCTTTTATACGGCATTTTTACGCATATTCATATGCATTTTTACGTACTTATAAACTTTTATTTGGCATTTATACGCATTTTAACGGATTTTAACGCATTAATACGCTTTTATACGGCATTTACGCATTTATACGCTTTACTACGGAATAATTACGCATTTATACCCATTAATGTATATACGCTTTTATTCGTATTTATTTGCGTTTATTCGCATTTATACACCTTTATACGGCATTTATATGCATTCGTATGCAGAAAAACAATTTTACACGCATTAATATGCTTTTATACGCATGTATACGCAATTATACGCCTTAACTCTACATTTGTACGCTTTTGTACGGCATGTGTACGCATTAAAACTAATTAAAATACATTAATACGCATTTAAACGCATTTATACGCTTTTTTACGACATTTATACGCATTTATACGATTTAAGAGGAATTAGTTTATTCGTTTATTCGTTTATTCGTTTATTCGTTTATTCAATGTTACAATGTTACAATGTTACAATGTTGCAATGTTGCAAAGTTTACAAAGTTTACATTTTATTCAATGTTTATTCAATGTTACAAAGTTTACAAAGTATTACAATTAGTGTTTACAAAATTAAATTAAGCTTTTTTCATTGTTGCTGAGAGTCTTGGCAGCAAGTAAACACTACAATTGATTTGATGCCCTGCCTGCTACACTAGTAGTTTACTGTATTATAGCAGACAGTGCTCTTCCAGTAGTATAATGTTCAAGAATATTTAGTATTTATATAACATTTGTGAATCAATATTATTGTCAATTAAAATTGAGTAATAGTAATAATTAAATGTTTACAAATCTAATAATGGTGTTAATTAATTCTATTATAGACAAAGGAAAAAAATGATCTGAATAGGATATTTAATAAAATAAAATAAAACAATTAAAAGTTTTTAGAAGATGAAAGTAAATGTTCTTGTAGGATTAGTATTTTTCAAATTTAGTTTATATCATGGATTTTAGTAGGTTTTGGACATGCTTCCTTCCCTTTTCGTGCAGCCATAGTTTCACTTTTGAAGAAAAATATGCGAGACTATGGCTACAAGTTTTTAGTGTAGTGTTAAGAGTATTGAATATTTTTGGTGCTTGGAAGAGGTGAAATCTTTGTGAAAATGTTTTTGTGAATTTTGGTACAAGATATTCGCTGTTCACCTGTGCCCTTGTTGAGTGTGAGTGAGTTATTTTTTGGTGATCTTGTTTATGTCGGAAAAAATACTTTAAAGTGTTGAATAAATATATTTGATTGATGTCCAGGACGTGACATTCTCTGAAAAGTTCTTCTGAAGGAAAACGAAATGGCTTTTTATGAAGAACTCTCAATGCCATTTTCTGGGCTTTGCTTAATGCATCTAAGATAGTAGAAGCTGCACCACCCCAACTGACAGTTGCATAATTAATGAGTTAGTGACACAGTGCATAGTATACTATTCTTCTTGTCGGTGCGTCGAGTACATCTCTAATTTCTTTGAAAAAATAAACTAGCTTTCTTATTCGGACTGTGAGATTCAAAATATGTTTTCTCCAGGTAAGATGCTGGTCTATGTACACACCTAGATATCGTATATCTTCCGTTGTCTGCAGATTAGTACAATCACAGGGTTTATCTTTTGATTGACATGTGTGAATCTGTAGATTTTTGGGCTGTTTTATTACTGTTCTTTTACTGATGGAGAAGCACATTTTTTTTGTCTTTGAAGCATTTACTGTTAGTAGATTTTTGTCAAGCCATGCTGTTATTCGATTCAATCCGCTTTGTGCCTTTTTTAAAACATTTTCCCAGGAATCATCTTGAAAAAGAAGCACTGTGTCATCTGCAAAAGAAATTATTTTACCGTTTTCTAAATTAGAGTTACACATTTCATTGACATATATGAGGAAGAGCGTGGGTCCCAAAACACTTCCTTGCGGTACTCCGTATGATGTTTTGTGGAGGTTGCTGCAGTGATCGCCCGATTTTATTCGCATTTGAACGAATTAATATGCATTTTTACGATTTTTTTTGCTTTTTTACGCTTCGATACGTATTTGTATGCTTTCATTCGACATTTATACGGAATTTACGCAATGATATGATTTTAAAAGGCATGAAGACGCATTTTAAAGCATTGATACGCTTTTGCACTCATTTATACGATTTTTTTACGGCATTTATTCGCATTTATACGCATTTACACGCATTTAAACTCATTCACATGCTTTTATTCTCATTTATATTTATTTATTCGCATTTATACCCTTTTACACGGCATTTATACGCATTTGTACGCATTGAAACGATTTTTCGATCACTTACATGCTTTTGTACGCATTTCTACGCAATTATACGCTTTTATACGCACTTATAAGCTTTTATACGACATTTTTACGCATTTATGCGCATTTATACGCAATTATGCGGAATTAAACGCTTTTATACGGCATTTATATACATTTGTACGCATTTTTACGCATTTATATGCCTTTTAATGCATTCCTACGCACTTTATCCGTTTTAAACGCATTTTTACGCTAATACACGCATTAATACGCTTTATAACGGCATTAATGCGCATTTATACTCTTTTATACGGCATTAATGCGCATTTATACGCTTCAATACGTCATTTATACCCATTTATACGATTTTTTAAGGCATTTATACGCATTTATACTCATTTATACTCATTTATACGCTTTTATTCGCATGAAAATGCATTTACTCGCATTTATACGCTTTAATACGGCATTCATACGCATTTGTACGCCTTTAAACGATATTACACGCATTTATACGCTTTTATACGCATTAATACGCAATTATACGCCTTTTTACGGCATTTATACGCATTTGTACGCATTCATACGTTTTATTCTGATTTATATTTATTTATTTGCATTTATACGCTTTGAAACGGCATTTATACGCATTTGTACGCATTGAAACGATTTTACGTGCATTTATATGATATTAAACGCATCTGTACACAATTATACGCATTTGTACGAACTAATATCCATTTATACGGCGTTTTAACGCATTTATTCGCAATCGTACGCTTTTATACGGCATTAATACACATTTATTCGCAGTTATATGGATTTATACGGTTT
>JADDOH010020802.1:0-10727 GCA_016648135.1 Agrypnia vestita | reverse complement strand
GAAAGATTAGCTCGCAAGTATCAAAATTGAAAATTAATCGTAGACAGTATGCATAAATGTCCTTTATTTTGAAATATCGCGATACGATTGGCTGCACATTCTCATCGGTTCAAAGGTTTTATTTAAACAAAGACAACAGTACGTAATCAAATAAATTGAATTCGGAAAATGTTATATTTAAATATTTATCAAATATTTGGTGCCGGCGCCTTTTTAAAAATAATTTGCGCCAATTGGGTTAAAATTTCAAAGCAATAGTTGAAGAGCTTTGGGAGATTTATGATTTTGGACAATCGAACATTTACATTTTTATTTATATAAATAAATAGTAGGTATATAAAAACAAAGTAGGTGTGCAAAAACATCCTCGCATTCGAAAGCAACGTTTTGCCAAAATTTCAAAGCAATCGGTGAAGAACTTTCAGAGATTAGCGATTTTGTACAAACGAACATTTTTTATTTATACAGATTGCATACTTATTCACTAGATGACATACAAAAAATGGAATCTAAATTTAAAACTATAATAGTTGGGAGTGCTAGAATGAATCAGGTATATTCGCGGAGTGCATACCAGGAGTGGGAAACATTACGTAGTGATGTAATGGTATGATTCTATAGGTTTTTATGTGATTGTCTGAACAAATGCGTCTTTAGTATTTTTTTTTGTCTGTCTGTTTTTCTCAGTTTATTCTACAACTTTGGTTTTCAATTGGAACTGGAAGATTTTTATCATTTTATTTGTCTCGTATTAAAGGGAATTAATTTTTCATATCAGACATAAGTTACTGTAATGATAGTCCAATGTTTTGCAAAAAAAAAGTCAGAAATATTGAAAAAAAATGCACACTTTTATGTCGCATATCTCCTCAACTATTGATATTATTAGGTCATGGTCACGCCCTACAGGTCTTTTACAAACAAATAGGAAAAGTGTACATTTATAGAATGGATAGTTTAAAGAAAAAATAATAACACGTAAAAATAATAATGACAAAGTGGAAAGAAAGTACTTGGAAGACAAAGGCAAATATATAAAGATAAATATAATATAAAGTAAAAAGCAAGTATATAACAAGCAGAAGCATAAGGAAAACATAATATAATAGAAATTCAAAAACAAAAAAAATAAATAATAAAGAGTGAAAAGCAATAGCATAAGCTTAGAAAGTCATAATATAATAACAGTTTTACTTAGCAGTTAGTTATCTCACTCAACCAACAATCAAAACAAATACAATTCAATTATTTAAGTCCAATTTGACAAATACTAGTAATCTTTCAATACACCTTTTAATATATGTTTGAATATTATAAAGTTGGTGGCAACGTCAAGTTGCCTGTATCTGTTTGCTAGCCTAGGAAGCCTTTGCGGTGGGTGTTATTTTTTTAAATATATCTCAAGAGTGTATTTATTAAGCCCTACAAACCCTACATCAATAACTTTATTCATAGTCTCATAAAAATACGTCACTAAATCACCCAGGCTCGAGTAAATCGCATAGATTTATTGCGACCTCGCCGGGAAGCGAACCCTGAAGCCTCGGTGTGAGAAGCCAGTGTAGTGCCCACCGCGCCGCAATAAATGAATAATGCATCACATGTATTTTATACACAAGAGTATTTTAAAATATATTTTTATAATAAAGTATATTTTAAAATACTCTTGCTGGATTTTGTCCCCAGAGGGATAAATTATAGGCTTAAAACCTGTATGAGCTGGCTTAAGTGATCATTCTACACACTGCATCGTAAGAACATCCACACATTGTCAAATTTTGAAATTAAATTAAAATTAAAACCTGTATGAGCTGGCTTAAGTGATCATTCTACACACTCCATCGTAAGAACATCCACACATTGTCAAATTTTGAAAGTTCTCTATGAATGTTCGAATTCCTCGCAGCTCGACTCTGCTCCCCCCCTACTCCCACATAGCCCAGCCCCATGATCGGATTACGTAATTTATGGACGCTCTCTAGGCTCGAGCCGGGGTTATCTAGATAAGTGCTTTTCAAATCTTTACATATAATTCTTCCCTTTCCCTTATTCTTCATCCTCTTCTTATCCCATTCTTTTTCTTCTTCTGTTTCACTTTTTACTAACAGACAGCAACACTTTTCTCAGCACCAACATACAATAAAAGTAGGTTAATTGAAGAAAATCGCGTCCACAAAACTAACCTCTCGTTGGCCGTGCTTTCGCGGTGGCTGGACCATGGAATAAACTACCAAACAAACTGAGACAAGCAGACAGCTTAGCACAGTTCAAAAACAACTAAAGACCCAATGATGTAATAAACTGTAGATGCGTCACAAGCGTGAAATCTTGGCAACTCAAAAGTAAGGGAATTGCCTTACTTGCATTCGTTGTCGAACGGACCTTCTTTGTGATCGGGCGTGACGCTACGTGGAAAAAGGAACAGAGCATCGTACACTGTTGTAAGAATGAGTGTGCTATTTTAGTCACCGTGACTTCAAATTACCTGATTTTCCTGTCTACACGCAGAGCGTTTGTGTGCCGTGATCTGTTGTCTCTTTCATTGCGATATTTGCTCCATATGAAAGCCGGCTAGTATGGGAATAACGTGTCTATATCATAATACGTCAATGTAAAGACCCACTTATTTAGAGAATCATCATCATCATTCTTGGCACTAGAACCCCTGGTGGGTCTTGGCCTCCTCAATAGTTTTCCTCCACTCATCTCGGTCTAGTGCCAGCTCTCTCCAGTTCCGGAGCTGTAAGGCAGAGATATCTTTGAGGACGTTGACACTCCGTCTTAATTTTGGCCTTCCTAAGCTCCTTCGCCCTGTTGGCCTTGAGTTCAGCAGGGACTTTGGTGCTTGATGCTCGGAAATTCTCTCCACATGACCCAGCCACCGAAGTCTTCCCAGTTTTATAAATTTTGTGACGTTTGGCTCCTTAAATATAGTACAGAGCTCATTGTTGTAACGTCTGCGCTAAAGTCCATTTTCTAAAACCGGTCCGAAGATACGCCTCAAAATTTTCCTTTCAAAAACGTCCAGTGCTCGCTCATTCCTCTTAGTTAGTACCCACGTCTCAGCTGTGTACGTGAGCACTGGCCTGATAAGTGTTTTGTACACTAATATCTTTCTATCCCTTCAAATTTGGCTCTATTTGCCAGTCAGTAGTTATGCCGCAGTGAAACGGACCATCTTCAGTGGTATCATCGCTTCTGGAGGCCGCGCTGGCTCGAGAATTGGTGAATTTCAACGGTACTTGGGTGAATTCATTACGCGTGAACATCGGTAGGCCCGGGTGTTATCATTACCCGAGTGATTTACGACTATTCGCACTTGACTGCGGACGGAGTGCGGCAACTGGAGACCAGCTTAACGGTGCTTTTGATGGATTTTGACAGAGTGACAGACAGACCTACGCGTCTGTACGCACTCTTCCAGGTCCTGCGGAACCATTGCTGATGGTTTCTTGACTCGGTGTTGTCGTGCCATGGCAAGAAATTGGAAGGCAGACAGGGAGGAAGGTGGGACTAGTGTTCAGATCCCGTCCTTGGACGTCAACGGTGAAATTTTACACTAGACATGGATTTATTTGTTTCGTCATTTTGTGGGAATCCGAGACGCTGCTCCAATATTATCAGTTTCCGGCGAAAAAGTGTAATTTAAAGAATACACTTTTTACGTACGTACGCAATATGTCACTCGTGAATAAACACTATGATCTCTGGGTAACACGTATTTAACACTCACTAGAACATACCGTCTAGTTCTCGCTCGCAGTATTTCTTCATCATCATCATCCAAAGACCCGACAAGGTGCCTTCATATTCTTGCGCTGCTTCCGCATGAGTCAACCAGTCTAGACCCACTCCGTTTTTATACACATTCTTAGCACATGTCCGAGACACCTCATTTATGATTTATGGATTAGGAGCTCCACGCCGAGTGTGTGCCTTATGTCAACACTTTATTGCTCTCAGTATTTATCGCATTTATTTATTTCGACAATAAGGTACTTCGCCCGATTATTCGCTTTATTTATCGCTTCGATTCCCTCACGACTGGCCGAGGTCTCGTGCGTACTTCGCGGCCGATTTCGCACTGAATGAACTTTGCTGATAAGCATATAATATATATATTATCATAATTATATATATATATATATCATAGATTATAGATATATATTATCATAATCTTTTACCTTTTGTTTCGTCTTAAACTTTTTTTACTTTCTAGATTACTCCAGTGTTTAGGAGAAGGTCCATGTCGCTTCTCGGCTGTACCAGACTTTTCTAGACCCGTTCTAGGACGTTTACTGAAGAGATTAGATTTTTACAGGCCGTTCTAGATTCTTCGATAGTGTTGGGATAAAGATTTGACATCCCAATATTGCTATTTTCAGAATAGCACAGTGCGTAAATTATTTTTAGCGTCTCGTCGCAATGTACGAAGCCTGGAGTGTTTGCCCGCCGAGGAAATGGCGCCATTATTAACGCCGAAGAAGTGGCCGATGTGACGATTTGACATAACCACTGTCTTCACAAACAAGCGGTTTGTGTCGGACGATAAGGAAGGCAGATAGCGGCCGACACCGCGGGTACCGTATCTGATAGTCTGATATAACCGTTATCTGTCGGGCCTGGTAGCGGCTGGCCGCTGCCGGTGCACGCCGAGAGCCGGCGACCCCCACACTTGCGTTATAGTATCAAACCTGAAATAGTTTCTCTACATGCGCACTGTAGTGTAGGTAGCTAATACAGGTATAAAAAATAAGTAAATAACATACCTGATTTATATGTTCAACTGGACAGTTCTGTACACTCATATTAATGATTGCCAAACGCTTTGAAGCTCTATAAATAATTACGTCATTTACATTATAGTAACTAACCTAAATTTTATATACGGGGTGTAACAGAGCTAGTCCATACGTAGGTAGATTTATGCCACGAAAATGTTCAAGCGACCATAACCTAATATCAACAGTTATGGAATTAGCAATATCAAAGTTTGCATTTTTTTTAAATATTTCTGGATTATTTTCCACAAAACGTTCGTGACACTAACTTATATCGATTACGAAAAATTCATTTGTTTCAATAAAAGTTAAATAAAATGATAAAAACCCTGAGAAATCCCATTGGAATATTTTCCAATTGGAATTTGAAGTTTTTTTAATTTTGTTTGGCTTGTATTAAAGAAATGAGTTTTTCATATTATGTAGATATAAGATACTGTAATGATTCTAAAGTTTTGCAAAAAATAAGTCAGAAATATTGAGAAAAAAATGCAAACTTTGATGTTTTATTTCTCCGTAACTATTGATATTATTAAAGTAAGAATCCACCTATAAAGTATTACGGACTAGCTCGGTTACACCCTGTATGAACAATAGTGTAATACGTAAATATATGAAATGAAATAAATAAAATTACAATTTAAAAACGAAACCGCGTACATTGAACCCGTAATTGGTATTCGTAAGCCAAGATGCTTACTTACTTACTTACTTACCATCACGCCCCTTTCCCCGAGGGGGTAGGCAGAGAGGATAGAGCGCCATACTCTTCTGTCCTGACATACAACTTTCGCTTCGTCTGCATTCATACATCTTCGCATGCAAGCTCGACGGTTGTTCAGACTTCTAACAGGACCATCTTCCAGTATCTGGTTAATCTGGTCATGCCACGTCTTCCGTGGTCGCCCTCTTTTTCTGGCGCCGTCAACACTTGCATCATATATCTTTCTTACCATTCTTTCCTCATTCATTCGCTCAACATGCCCAAACCACCTGAGCGACCCTATTTTTATTCTCTGTATTATGCTACGATCAGCTTTACATTCATTCCTAATATCTTCATTCTTTACTCTATCATACATGGATTTACCACACATACGTCTAAGGGACCTCATCTCCACTGCATTCAATCTACTTTCGTTCCTCTTCTGCCAGCTCCAGGCTTCACTTCCATACATTAGTGTCGGTACAAGAACTCCATTATGTACCGCCAGTTTTGCCTCGGTAGACATATTTCTATTAGAAATTATTGCATTCAAAGCACCGTTCACCCTATTCCCGGCAGTCACTCTCCTCTCTATATCTTTCTCAACATTCCCTCTTCTATCGAACATACTTCCCAAGTACACAAAGTCATCTACTTGTTCCAAACATTCATTGCCTACTAGTATTTCACACGTTGTCTTACTTTCCTCCTTCTCGAATACCATTACTTTTGACTTCTTTACATTCATAATAAGGTCACTTTCCTTGCATACATCATACATCCTGCTAACTAGACTTTGTAGGTCTCGTTCGCTATTTGCCATTAATACCGCATCATCCGCGTACAGTAAACAGCATACAATCAAATCACTCATTTTCGCTCCTATATTCATACATTCCAAGATGCAAATATTTAAAAATAGGTTCATAATAATGTATGTGTGCGGATATCATCAGCCGTGACGAGAACCGACTTTAGCGGCTCTGAATAGCTCTAGAAGGCTCTCGACATGATTTCAACCATTACTGCGAAGAAAGAAATTAATAAATAAAAATGCAACGAAAACGTGACAGAAACGAATTAGTTACCTGTGCAAAAAACAAAAAATAATCATTCCTTCGCGTAACAAACAAATGCGCGATGTTTTGCAGGGTCCTTCATCAGGTAGTGATGGTTCCGCTCTGTAATAAGTACTACAATGTAGTACTACATTACATTGAAGTGTAGTGCACACTACAAACTACATACACTTCAAAGTTATTGATAGTATGAGTACATACTTCAAATTGCACATTTTTTATGCAAAATTTTTGGGAAGTCGATGTATGTCTATGTTCCTTTGTGGCGCTCTAGAGACCAAACGCGTGGGCGGGCCGATTTTGATGATAGTCACGTCGATCGATTTGTCTTACCCTTGCGAGTGTCATTAAAGACGTGACATTAATCAAAATTCTGGTGTAAAAATAATCATATTGTGGAAAATAAAAAAAATGAAAGTCGACGAACCATGTTAAAAATCTAGACCGACTCAAATCTTACCAATAATGGGTCCCGACTGTTGTGTTCCGCATTAGAATTTATTATTTATTTTATGCGTGTATCGATCGTGAAACTTATTCCAATCAATGATATAATAAACTGTAGATACGTTACAAGCGTGAAACCTTGGCAACTCAAAAGTAAGGTAATTGCCTTACCTGCATTCGTTATCGAACGGACCGAAACAAATCGCCGACTACGAAAACTACGCCAAAGTCCCGGGGAAAAAGGAACAGGTAACTGTTGTAAGAATGAGTGTGTTATTTTAGTCACCGTTACTTCAAATTACCTGATTTTTCTGTCTACACGCAGAGCGTTGTTGTTGAAATATGTTGATTTGTCGAATGTTCGACACTGTTTCTACTAGTTTCTTCACATTTCCAGTAGTTTCTCCACAGTTCCAGTATTTGCGCGTAGATTCCAGAATCCTGTGATGGTTCGATGCATTGTTCGCGATTTGGTTTCGAGCCGTTTTAGGGTTTCGGCGCCTCGGAAGGTCTGTTGTATATTTTCCTCCGCGTCAAGACGTAAGCGTGTTCACGGCGGACGGGACGACCTTGCTCGCCCACCAGGAGCATCGCTCCTTGTCCGCTGCTATTTGCGTCCGGACCCAGCTTCCCGAGCGCTGCATCAGCTGATCCGATCCAACCTGTGCGGTCCTCAACCGAATCGTCCAAGGTCATCGCAAAATTCATTCCGATTAAAAAAAAAATTACGCACATAAAATGGGCATGATGACAGATTTTGAGATAACATTCTATATTGTAGGTACACGTCTACTATTACCGAAAATATATATATTTATTCGTTCATTAGATTTTTCTGTATGTCTTTTCGAATTGATTAATAAAAATTTGTTTAAAATTCGCAGAACTTCGTTCTGAAATTGCGAGTTAACAATAATAATGTGTTTAATATCGTATAAATTTATTAATACAGTACCAACCTCTCGGAAATTGGGTCGGTACCATCTGACGGTCAACTCTGTCAACGCGCGTGCTCATTGGTCAAATGAAATAGCGCGCGCTTCCTCGGCGTCCAGTTTCCTGTTGCGCCTTTCCATCCATTTTTACGAAATCACTGCCACAGATTGCAGGAGAGCGAGAGGAAAGATGTTGCACATCAAAAAGTGCGTTTTACGTAGTAGTGTAAACAAGATATCAAAAGAGTAGTAACATTGTGTAGACATTACATTGATAAAAAATTACAGTGATATCAATTATAAAAAAGAGGTGTGGAGGACACGTATAAAATTAAACAAATACGTTTAATAATTAATTTTTTGAGTACATTATAGATTCATGACCGCGGGGTGAACAATGTGCTAAAGTAGAGTTGAAAATATACGAGATATGTGCGTAAGTGTTACCCAGCCTATTCAGTCTAGTCTAGGTACAAGAGAGTTCAAATACGAGGTTTTACAGAATACGTGTCACATCAATATTCTTACTATGTTCAAACTAAGCTAAAAAAATAGGACTAACTTGCTGGTCTGGAGTGAGATTCGAACGTGCGACCTTTGTACCACGAGGCGAGAGTCCTAACCGCAAGACCAACAAGCTACTCATAGTTCTAGTGTTGTCGCAATAAAATAACGTAGGTACCCGAATAGCTTTAACAGGAAACATAAACAAACACAGGATATTAGGGGTGTCAAAATGTGAGTTAATAATTGTGCAAAGTAAAATCAAATCGGAATCAACTCTCCCGCTGGATAGAGGCAATAAACCTTTAAAAATTTGTGATTTTGTGTGGTCGATATTTTCAATCGGGGTGTGGAGTCGGTTTTGGCAGATAACAGATAATACAGGTACAAAACGAGTAGGTAAAACGTGAAAATAACAAACATACTTACTTACTTACCATCACGCCGTTTCCCCAAGGGGGTAGGCGGAGAGGATAGAGCGCCATACTCTTCTGTCCTGACATACAACTTTCGCTTCGTCTACATTCATACATCTTCGCATGCAAGCTCGACGGTTGTCCAGACTTCTAACAGGACCATCTTCCAGTATCTGGTTAATCTGGTCATGCCACGTCTTCCGTGGTCGCCCTCTTTTTCTGGCGCCGTCAACACTTGCATCATATATCTTTCTTACCATTCTTTCCTCATTCATTCGCTCAACATGCCCAAACCACCTGAGCGACCCTATTTTTATTCTCTGTATTATGCTACGATCAGCTTTACATTCATTCCTAATATCTTCATTCTTTACTCTATCATACATGGATTTACCACACATACGTCTAAGGGACCTCATCTCCACTGCATTCAATCTACTTTCGTTCCTCTTCTGCCAGCTCCAGGCTTCACTTCCATACATAAGTGTCGGTACCAGAACTCCATTATGTACCGCCAGTTTTGCCTCGGTAGACATATTTATATCAGAAATTATTGCATTCAAAGCACCGTTCACCCTATTCCCGGCAGTCACTCTCCTATCTATATCTTTCTCAACATTCCCTCTTTTATCGAACATACTTCCCAAGTACACAATAGCTCTTAAACCGAATAGTAGTCATAATCTTCCATTTTGGGATAATATACGGTCAAACAGTCTCACAATAGCAGACAGAACTCATGAATGTTTCTACTGTATCTAAATCCAGTGCCTTTTCAATAATGTGGAGTATGATAAGTGAATAAATAAACTGTAAGACCAAACATTATTTACTATAATTATACAAGTAAGAACGGCAATTAACTCATCTATATGATGTCGTTCACACTGTAAAATGTATTAAAAATCTGGCCCAAATGTTATTTTTGACTTGTTCTATAGAACATATTCTTCTTCTTCTAGTACTAGTCCTGTTATGGAATACAAGATAAATATTTAAATAATTTTCAGGCATATTCTAGTGTAAATGTTGATAATTCGGAATAATGTCATATACATGTACAGAGTGTACCAGAGCTAGCAGCAGAAACTTGGCAGGTAGATTCCTGACTATGTTATGAGTCTAAAATGTTCAAGTCTAAAATGCCTAATATCAATAGTTATGGAGATATGCAATATCAAAGTTTGCATTTTTTTTCAATATTTCTTACTTATTTTTGGCATTAAGTTGAACTATCATTACAGTAACTTATGTTGATTATGAAAAATTCATTCGCTTTAATACAAGTTGAATAAAATAAAATAAACCCTTCAAAAATGGAAAAAAGTTATTTTTTACAAGGTTTTTATCATTTTATTTAAGTTGTATTGAAACAAATGAATTTTTCATAATTGATATAAGTTACTGTAATGATAGTTCAACTTTTTGTAATTGTTTTTTTTATAAAGAATATTAATTTCAAAACTCTAATCAAAATATAGATATCTCATTACCATCGGCGACATCTGTACTGGTTTATGGGAATGACAAATTTGTGGAGGCACAGGTGGCAGTAGTAAAAGTACAACTCACATATGGAATAGTATATGTGAGTTATACAAACTAAGCCTATAAACACCGTAAGCCCTATAAAAACCCAAAAATACTTCCATGCCTACTTTTCCCATGTAAAAAATAGCTTTGTCTCCTTGAGACATCTATAATATATATTGTGCATTTACATGCTCGCAGCAGCTCCAAATATTTAGACCGTGGAACATATTCAGGTGCAATTAATTATTCGAACCATAAATAATATATGATCCGATCAGCGAAGGATAAATGGAAAGAAATTTGGCGAGACAGAAATAGCCCGCTGT
>JADDOH010020799.1:0-18998 GCA_016648135.1 Agrypnia vestita | reverse complement strand
CCTCGCCTCCCGACCATGAAGAGACGAACTTTCCCATTCGGTTCTCGTTCATTATCCCATTTATAATCCCCGCGTGCCTAACCTTAAGAGTCTAGCGCCGGTAATAAGATCTCATTATGCTACGTTGGAAGTTAATATTGCACAACCGGGCGAAACACCTATTTTCCGCGAACCTATACAATTTGTAAAACGCAATAATATGTATTTATATATGTTAGTAATACGTTTGAAATGCAGAATGCACGTATGATGACCTCGCTTCTATCCTAAAGATAATTAAGGTATAATCCCGACGTTACGTCCCGACATCAGTACTAATTTGTTTCCGCGTCCGTTACCGTCGAACTCTGAACCCACGTAATGAAATGAATAGTGACCATGAGACAATGACAAATTATATAGCACGAACAATCCATTTGATACACATAAGAAAACATCAGGAATAAATAATATCAAAGGTTCTTATCTTAGTTCTGTAGTTGGTCTGCTTCTGAGATGGCATCCTGATCCGAAGTAATATAACTCTCCAAAATTGAGCAATTACCAGCGCCTGTGTAGCCCTTCATTTTCCTTGTATATATATTTTAATATCAGCGCCTGTAAAACTGTATTAGATCCTAGAAACAAGAAAACTATTCCCTCTACGCCGAGCACATACAGAACATAAACCCCTTCAATCTAGTTCATCCACGGTTATGCAAAAAGGCGAAAGAATAGTAATAGTAAAAGGTCCTTAACTGATAGAAGTTGAAGTTCTCTGCAAACTGTCCATATCCTCTAGTGGCGCCTGTGTTTTCCAATAACAACTTTCCAGTCATGTATTTAACATAACGTCCTCCTTGTGTGTATGTGTGCTTCAATATCTGTCATCCAGTTAATGATTCCCCAAATAGTGTTTTCCTTGAATATATATTTCAATATCAGCACCTGTAAAACTGTATAGGATCCTAAAACAAAAGGACTATTCCCTCTACGCCGAGCACATGCAGGACATAAACCCCTTCAAACTAGTTCATCTACGCCGTACAGTGATATCACATGCAGACATAAACAATATAATTACAAGTATGCTTGCGTCCCGCCGACTGGACGCCTGTGTTTTCCAATAACAACTTTCCAGTCATGTATTTAACATAACGTCCTCCTTGTGTGTATGTGTGCTTCAATATCTGTCATCCAGTTAATGGTTCCCAAAATAGTGTTTTCCTTGTATATATATTTCAATATCAGCACCTGTAAACCTGTATAGGATCCTAGAAACAAGAAGACTATTCCCTCTACGCCAAGCACATACAGAACATAAGCCCTTTCAAACTAGTTCATCTACGCCGTATAGTGATATCACAAGCAGACATAAACAATACAATTACAAGTATGCTTGCGTTCTCCCCCCACCTTGGTGGAAATATTCGCATTCGTATTCACCGAATAGTAGGCGTAACATTCGTATTCGTGAAGGTAGTATTCGTTGCATCAAGGTAATTATATTTACAAGTATGTTTAAGTTCCCCCACCTTGGTGGAAATATTCGCATTCGTATTCACCGAATAGTAGGCCTGATATTCGTATTCGTGAAAGTAGTATTCGTTGCATCACTCTCAATAATAAAATCATATAGATAAATAATTACGGTAACTCATAAAAATATGATATTACTTATATTATACGAATAAAACAAAACAATCTGTCATATAAGTAAATAACGTGATCACGGAAGACCGAAGGTTAACTACCCCTGAACAAACCCTTTCCCCTGAATACGTACGTCTGATAATCACTATAAAATGCAACCATGTATTATTAAAAAAGCGTAGCAATATATCGAATTCACCGAATAGTAGGCCCGATATTCGTATTCGTGAAAGTAGTATTCGTTGCATCACTCTCAATAATAAAATCATATAGATAAATAATTACGGTAACTCATTAAAATATGATATTACTTATATTAAACGAATAAAACAAAACAATCTATCATATAAGTAAATAACGCGATTACGGAAGACCAAGGGTTAACTACCCCTGAACAAACCGCGAACTGCCCACAATCATGGAAAATGTTGTAGAAAACATTTCAAATATCTAATATTGAATGAATAAAAACATTGTCATATGAATAACTATCACGGCTACGGAAGACCGAAGGTTAATTACCCCTGATCTAACCGCAAACGACCCACAATAATGGAATATGTTGTAAAAAAAAACATTTCAAATATCTAATATTGAATGAATAAAAACAATGTCATATGAATAACTATCACGGCTACGGAAGACCGAAGGTCAACTTGTTTAAGTTCGATAGACGGCGGTAGTATAACAATTTTTATTCATATGCCAGGCTGACCTGTAAATAATATCTTGCATTCGAAGCAGAAAACCCTTTCTAGAATTAATAAATGCGGCTTAATCTAAATAGATACAATATATACAATTCGAAATACGTCTTTATAAGAACTTGATAGGAATAAATCGTGTTTAAAACGATTGCCCAAAGATACGCAATACAAACATGTACCTTGCCCAATAACCTCACATCCGTGTTTTAATAAAATAAATATAAAATCCAGATGCATTTTAAAATATATTATTTGTAGGAAATTTCTCGTACGATCTGAACCCATATCACACTGACAATCGTGATATCAAAACCCCATAAATACTCCGATCCCAATCATTCCCAAAACAATACAAATCATATAGAAATCCGTGTTTTCAGTCGGCAGCACAGATAACATAAAATTCCTTTGCATATTTGAAAGTTACATAAGTATTATGAAAGAACGCCCGCTGGATTATCACAGCCGCAAAACTATGAATTACCATTTATTAAATCTAATGAGCGCATAGTAATATAAGGTTCCAAATATAATACACATAAAAGGCAATAGAAATAAATAATATTGGAAATGCTTATCTGTTCACTGTTCCAATTCTCCTTTGAATTATTATCAACCTCCGGCTTTTCCTCGGTCCAGTTAAATTATCTTCCTTATTTCGGACTCTCCTCGACAAAGCCTCGGCCGACCTCCAAGCTGAAAACTCAAGTGCCGCTTTCTAATTTGTATCACCTAAAAATAGTCCCTATCTCCCGCCATTTTTGATTCCAACTTGCGTGTAAAAGTCAAAGTCTAACTCTCAGAACCATTCTCATTGGTCAGATTCGGTGCTAACGGCGCATCTGTGATTGGTCCATCTCGTTAAAACAAAATAACATAAAGCCTGCTTTACACGCCCGCGTGCAGAAATAATAAAGCTCGCCCGCACCTACTTATCCGGCAAATATTTAATTATAGAGTATTTAACGGGTTGTGAAGCTTCTTTTTATTATAAACTTTAGCAGATAGATATTTTCGTATAATTTTTCAGCAATGTCTATTTGAATAGGCCAATATCGTTACAAGGTGATGTCTGAGTCCCGGAATGACCGCGTCATTTTCCCCGAAACGTGAGCGTAGATGTTGATGCGACATGCCGCCCGGAATGTTGGAATGTGAATCTAGTGAATACATGGCTTAACTCTCCCCCTAGTGAGGAATGGGGCAGTTATCCGAAGAGCGCTCCGGCCTGGCGGGGAGTCACTTTTTATATTTTATTCTGACAGGTCAGAGGACTTCGGGCCGAGCATTTCGGAATAATAAAATATATATTTACTTGCAGTGTTTTTGTGAAAGAGTAATGTTTGGGTTCGAACAATAATATTGGCATCGATGGCGAACCTTTTTCTAGACGTGGGTCGAAGGAAAGGTTTTTCGAAATTAGTTTTAGAAGTCCTGATATAAGAAAACGAGCGAGCCTTACGGTAGTCATCTCACATGATGATAACATTTGACATCTCACAATTAAAAATATTGATTGAACAGTGACAGAAATTAACATCAAAATTTAAAAAAGGTTATGCCTATATATTTATACAGTTTTTTCAGTTTCAGTTTCAGTGCCGATAAATTAGCTTTTATTAGCTCAATAACTTTTATAACAGCTTGCATCAAATCATAATTAATATTAAAAATATTTACAGAGTTTATGAATAAGATAGCAACAAATACAATATACTATTTTTTGTATGCAGGCCTTTATCGTTGCCTACCTCGCTAGGTACATAAAAATACCTGTTCTGAAGTAAGCAGCCAATCCATTCATTGAGACTCCATTTAAATATTTAATTTCATGGTTGTGTAATTAGAAGAATAAAAGAAAAATAAAGTGAAGTAATTTAGAGTAAAAAGTATATATAGTAAATAAGAAATAAGAAATAAAGTAAATAAAGTAAATAATTAATTAGTAAATACACGCATTTTTATTTAGAAATATGTTTGGTCGATTGTATATTTATATTTATTTTCATAGATGACAGTAGTGTGCCGCCATACATATTGTATGAACACTTTGAATCTTCTTTCTCTTATCCCATTTCCCATTTCATTTGGGGTTGACTCTCCTTATTCTTTCTTCCACGATTCCCTGTTCTGGGCCATCGCTTCGTCCAACTGGGCATTCTTCAGGTCCTTTTCACACTACTCCACCATGTGGCGCTGGGTCGACCTCTACCTCTTTTTATTTCTTGTATTTTGAGTGCGAAATGCCCTGCATTATCTCCACGCCTCATTACATGACCATACCATCTCAGACGCGATTCCTTCACCTTTTCAGTAACAAGGGCCACTCTAAAACTTCCCCTGATATGCTCATTTCTCACTCTATCACGTCTCGTTACACCCCCAAACCATCTGAGCATCTTCAAATTCAAAATTCAAATTCAAATTCAAATGTTTATTCAATGTTCAATGTTACAAATGTTTACAGTGTTTACAAAATTTAATGAAGCTTTTTTCATTGTTGTTGAGTGTCTTGGCAGCAAGTAAACACTAAATTGATTTGACGCCCTGCCTGCTACACTAGTAATTTACTGTATTATAGCAGACAGTGCTCTTCCAGTAGTATAATGTTCAAGAATATTTATTATTTATATAACATTTGTGAATAAATCTTATTGCCAATTAAAATTAAGTAATAGTAATAATTAAATGTTTACAATTTAATAATGGTGTTAATTAATTATATTATAGACAAAGGAAAAAAAAATGATCTGAATAGGATATTAATAAAATAAAATAAAATAAAACAATTAAAAGTATTTAAAAAGATGACAGTAACAGTAAGACAGTAAGTGAAAAAAAAGATCTGAATAGGATATTAATAAAATAAAATAAAATAAAACAATTAAAAGTATTTAAAAAGATGACAGTAACAGTAAGACAGTAAGTGAAAAAAATGATCTGAATAGGATATTAATAAAATAAAATAAAATAAAACAATTAAAAGTATTTAAAAAGATGACAGTAACAGTAAGACAGTAAGTGAAAAAAATGATCTGAATAGGATATTAATAAAATAAAATAAAATAAAACAATTAAATTATTTAAAAAGATGACAGTAACAGTAAGACAGTAAGTGACAGTAAATGTTCTTGTAGGAATAGTATATTTTAAATTTAGTTTATATGATGGCTTTTAATAGGTTTTTGGCATGCTTCCTTCCCTTTTCATGCAGCCAGAGTTTCACTTTAGAAGAAAAATACGCGAGACTATGGCTACATGTTTTAAGTTTAGTGTTAAGAGTATTGAATGTTTTTGGTGCTTGGAAGAGGTGAAATCTTTGTGAAAAAGTTTTTTTGAATTTTGGTACAAGATAGTTGCAGTTCACCTGTGCCCTTGTTGAATGTGAGTGAGTTATTTGTTGGTGATCTTGTTTATGTCGGAAAAAATATTTTAAAGTGTTGAGTAAATATGTTTGATTGATGTCCAGGACGTGACATTCTCTGAAAAGTTCTTCTGAAGGAAAACGAAATGGCTTTTTATGAAGAACTCTCAATACCATTTTCTGGGCTTTGCTTAATGAATCTAATATAGTACAAGCTGCACCACCCCAACTGACAGTTGCATAATTAATGAGTGAGTGACACAGTGCATAGTATACTATTCTTCTTGTCGGTGCGTCGAGTACATCTCTAATTTCTTTGAAAAAATAAACAAGCTTTCTTATTCGGATTGTAAGATTCAAAATATGTTTTCTCCAGTTTAGATGCTGGTCTATGTACACACCTAGATATCGTATATCTTCCGTTGTCTGCAGATTAGTACAATCACAGGGTTTATCTTTTGATTGACATGTGTGAATCAGTAGATTTTTGGGCTGCTTTATTACTGTTCTTTTACTGATGGAGAAACACATGTATTTTGTCTTTGAAGCATTTACTGTTAGTAGATTTTTGTCAAGCCATGATGTTATTCGATTCAATCCACTTTGTGCCTTTTTTAAAACATCTTCCCAGGAATCATCTTGAAAAAGAAGCACTGTGTCATCTGCGAAAGAAATTATTTTACCGTTTTCTAAATTGGAGTTACACATTTCATTGACATATATGAGGAAGAGCGTGGGTCCCAAAACACTTCCTTGCGGTACTCCATATGATGTTTTGTGGAGGTTGCTGCAGTGATCGCCCGATTTAACTACCTGAACCCTGTTATTTAGATAATCTTCAAACCACGCCAAAGCCGTCCCCCTTATTCCCAAAGCTGATAACTTGTGCAGCAGCAGTGGATGAGACACCGTATCGAAAGCTTTGGCTAGGTCCAAAAATATACCAATACAACGTTTGTCTTTATCTAATTGTGTAACTAAGAATTCCGTTAGTTGACATATTGCATCTTCTGTTGAGAGTTTTGATTGGAACCCGTATTGATTGTTGGAGATTATTTTGTGAATATCCAGGTATTTTAAAAGACGTACTTTAACTATCTTCTCTAAGATTTTAGAAAAAACACTTAGGAGCGATATAGGTCTATAGTGGCTCGGATTACGGGGATCACCACCCTTGAATATTGGACAGATTCTAGCCAGTTTTAGTGCATTTGGAAAGATACCCGTTGAGAGACTTTGATTGAATATATAACAAAGAGGCTTACTTAATTGGTCTTTATTATACTTCATTTCACTGGTATGGAGTTTTTGCTCGTGTGAACAATACTATGGTTGTGGTGTATAGTTTTGTGAACATAATAGTGTAGAGTTGGTCCTGACGAAGAAACGGGTACGTCTCAAAACCGGTAGACCTAAAATCTGTTAGTGGTTAATACTAATTTAACAAACACTCTGTTATAATGTCTAACCACCAAGTTAATGGTTTAAATATTAAAAATATTAATAAAATTTTATTTTTAGCAACGTGTTTAACTGCTCTGTGACATTATGTCTCTGTGTACTCTATGTACTCTGTGAGTGTTTTATACAGTCTTACTTGTACCCTAATGTATGGAACTGAAGCCTGGAATTGGCAAAAGAGGAATGAAAGTAGACTGAATGCGATAGAAATGAGGTCACTAAGACGCTTGTGTGGAAAATCTTTGATCGATAGAGTAAGAAATGAACAAATTGGACGTGAATTCAATGCTGGCTTAGTGGTGTAGATAGAATAAAGAAAGGAGTGCTGAGATGGTTTGGTCATGTGGAACGTACGAACGAATGGTTAAGAAAATGGTTAATGGAAAAGAATGGTTAAGAAAATATATGAGGCGAGTGTTGAAGGTAACAGAAATAGAGGGCAGATACAACAAGTGTTTGAGGATGGCCCCGTTAAAAGCCGCAACAACCGTAGAACTTGTGTGAGAAGGTGTATGAATGTGGCCGAAGCAAAAGCGGTGTGCCAGGATAGAAGAGTGTGGCGTTCAATCCTCCCTGCCTACCCGTGCGGGGAAACGGCGTGATGGTTAGTTAGTTAGTTAGTTAATTACTTGTACCGAAAAATCAATGTGTTTAAAGATTGTTAAACATTTTGATATGTAAATTTACTTGCGCATACAGAATTAAGCATGATGCTGCGAACATAATACTTGTCACTGAACATACATTAAGGCACATTTTAATATTGTTTGTCCGATGTAAACACCCCTCTCAGCGAAAGTAACGCCCTCACGAATTATTAAGCAGGTTCACACATACAGGGCGGATACGCGGCGGGTGCCGGATACACGTGTAGTTGTCATGTTGCTACTTGGCCCAACAACATAATTCACTTTTCTACAACATGGAAGTGGCGGTCATGTTGAACAAACGAGATTATGTCGGACCGAGGCCGGCGTGAATTTAAACACGAACGTGTTTGCGTATTTATATTGCGCAACAGCGTAAAAGCGCTGCAAAAATTATACAGGATTATTTGGAAAACATTAATAACCTCGCAGGGCTATATTCCTGCCTTGATCATGAGTCGAAAATGTTCAAGCTTTCATGACCTAATATCAATAGTAATGGAGATATGCGGCATCAAAGTTTACATTTTTTTTCAATATTTCTGACTTATTTTTTGTAAAACATTGAACTATCCTTACAGTAACTTATATCGAGTATGAAAAATTTATTCGTTTCAATACAATTTAAATAAAATGATAAAAACCATGAAAAATTTCTAATTGGAATGTTTTCCAATTGGAAATCGAAGGTTTTAATTTTTTTATTTGACTTGTATTAAACAAAATAAGATTTTTATATTCGATATAAGCTACTGTAATGATAGTCTGACGTTTTACAAAAGATAAGTCAGAAATATTGAAAAAAAAGTGCAAACTTTGATGTCGCATATCTCCATAACTATTGATATTAGGTCATGAAAGCTTGAACATTTTCGACTCATGATCAAGGCAGGAATATAGTCCTGCGGGGTTATTAATGTTTTCCAAATAACCCTGTATAGTTATGTGCGATGAATTCAAACTCGCAGACGCGTATTTATTTTCAGTTTTACGACCGCTCAGTTCCATTCCAAAGGCCGAAAATATATCAAATTCAAAAAAAAATGACCTATTTATTATTTTTCAGAACTGAAATGCCTATTTATTGGCATTTGTCACGAAATAGCCATAAATAGATATGAAGAACGTTTTGGATTGTTTCGGCGGAGAAAAAGTGCTGCGTAGTGACATTTTTTAATATTTCGTAAATACCGTAAACATTAATAATGGGCTATTTTGTCGTGATCAATTTTTGTAGAAGAATTTTTGAGCCGTGTTTGAAAGACCTTCATCGGGGGTGAAATTATTAATGCATATTTTTAAATACCTTGCAATTTCTCTATTATACTACATGTAAGTTTTGGTTGATAATATTACTCAGCGTTATATGTATAAGGAAACCCTAAATGACACTGCTCTATGGATATTGGTAAATAGAAAAACATTAAATAATATTAGATTTGCGGACGATACAATAATATTTGCAAACAATGCCCAAGACCTTCAAACGCTAGTAAAAAATGTAAATGAAGCAAGTACGGCCTGAAGGTGAACACAACACTCGCAATACAAAATTGTTAATAGCATCAAAAAGATTTATTCCAACGCTAAAAATAACCACCAGAAACGGACCAATAGAAATTCACGCAATATAAGTACTTAGGAGCATCGGTGAATGAGAAGGAGATCTATCTTACGATGTAAAAGCTCGAATAGAGATGGCAAGAAGTGCATTTCTCAGAATGAGAACATTATTTGCTAAACGTGACCTAAGCCTGCAACTTAGAATTATATTTTTGCCATTCTCTTAAATGGGATGAAGGCATGAACACTTAACAAGAACTTATCCGCAAAGTCGAGGCTTTTGAGATGTGGAGAGATGGAATAAACGCATATCGAAAGTTTTCTGGTGGATAGAGTGACGAATGATGAGTCCGAAAAGTGCTGCGAACTATTAAAATAAAAAAGCTGGAGTATCACGGGCATTATGAGAAGACCAAAATATAGTCTAAATCAACTTATCATCCAGGGAAAATAAGTGGTAAAAGAAGCGTAACTTGGGGGAATGGTATAATAATAAAATACACACGACGTAAATGTTCTTCAATTAATTGATTGTCCGCCATTTTACAACAGAGTAAAAAAATTTAATTTAATTTTCACAAGTCACAAGACCACGGATTATAACATTGCATATAAAACACGTCTTTACGCGGTACACTTTAGTGAGCTTGACTGAAGCAAACATTCCACACCAAAAATAATTAATTACTTATGGGTACACCTATTATTTATAATTATAATTTTTGTAAATTAGTCAAATTAGAAATAACACATGTATCTCTTTTTTCGGACCCAATGAATTTATAAGATTGCGACACTTGTCCATCGTACGACGATAAAACATAGTGTACAAATTCAGTAAAACACTTTGCGGTATATAAACTTATGAACGCACCCATTCGTTGTCAATCGCCATCAGCCGTTCAGCACCGCGCTGACATCGCAGTTGAGTAGCGAGTCACCCTTGATTATACTCCCAGCTGCCTCCCTCTCGCCTGGCTTTTAGAGGCCTCGGAAAATTATTCACTGTATCAATGTTGAAGTATTCTTGTCAACAAACATAAATATCAGAAAACCGCCGTGTTTGGGTCAAATTACAACATTTAAAAGTACCTATCTTGTGCGGATTGATTTTTGTTGGTGGGCGATGGAAATGCGATAAAATGGGCAAAAAAATAAAAAATCCAACCCAAAAAACACATATATTTTAATAGTATTTATTGGAATGTAATAATGACAGAAGTTACAAGTACAATAATTATAGGTACACAATAATGAATCGATAGATGACGAGAGCTTCCGCTCGATAGGTAGCTTCCCAAGAAGTGAGGCTTCGATCGGGGAGCGCTTCGCCGTAAGAATGACACTGAGCGATTGACACTCGTCTCTGCAGGCGCCGATTTACATAGTGATCCAGAACAAAGGCTCGGGGTTGTTATGATTTCGTCTTTACTCGGCCGCGCGTATTGATATTTAGTCTAGATCAGCAAGGTGAGTTTCCTCGCTCTCCGTGCCCCCTCATTGCCTTTGTACTCGGTCGTTGGACCGGCTTACTTTGTCGCCTGTTTGCTGTCCTCAGCGTTCTTGCCTCGGCCTTTGTATCGAGGGCGACGGCCTGCCGTTTTCTATGTCAGCGTATGCGGTACATTACACGGGCGTGTGTGTATGCGTCTTTGGCCACCACAACCTAATACGTCGGTATTTAATTTATTCAATTGTCAAATCAAATCGATGATCTGCACAGTCCGACATCCGTTAGTAGATACACAACACACCACATCAAGACACACACACCCAGCTTTCGACACGGTACTGCAATCCAGTACTTAACATAACACAAACTTGGAGACACCCTGACTTCGGTACGGTATTGCAAGGCAATACTTAACCTACACTTCAACACACACTCATCACTAGGGATGGGTAAATGAAAAAAAATATCTATATACATCGAATCGATATTTTAAAAAAGTATCGAAAATAATCGATATTATTTTTTCAAAAATGTGAGGGGAATAAGGTTTTAGCGGCCAAAAAAAAAAGGTCTCCGGAAAAAATATATCGATTATCCGAGAAAAAATATTGATGAACAAAAAAAAAATGTTGCCAAAAAAAGATGAAAAAGATACCCAAAAAGAGGTCCCCAAAAAATGACCAAAACTAGAAAGGTCGCCAAGAAAAAAAATATCGATATTTGATATATCGCGAAAAAATATATCGACGATAAATATCGATATTTTTTACCCATCCCTACTCATCACATCAGCCCTGATGATGGACCCTGCAATGGGATCCGAAACGTTGGCCAGAGAGGTCACATATACACGGCAGAATATCCCAGAAAACTATACACGGATGATTCTGAACGGCCGTGGAAACCTAAGGACATTTTTAATTTATTATTCCATTTTTTTTCATAGGACTCATTGTAGTGGTGTTTTTTTATGATTTTT
Organism: Agrypnia vestita; assembly: GCA_016648135.1. NCBI lineage: Eukaryota > Metazoa > Arthropoda > Insecta > Trichoptera > Phryganeidae > Agrypnia > Agrypnia vestita. Next base: position 7,192 of record JADDOH010020799.1, on the reverse strand, counting down.
AAATATAACTATAAGAAAAAACTTTTATTTACAAAGATATGGCGCGTTTTACGGGTTGGATTATTTCTACAAAGTGTTTAAATGCACGACAGTGCCTATTTATTCTATGTGGGTACTTTAATCTATGAATTTGATAAAACATGGAATAAAAAGTATTATCTGAGGCGTAGAAAGATTTCAAACCCCTTAGATGTGTTCTACAAAATTATTATGTGTAGTCACAGTACAATTGAATAAAAGTTGGAAAATGCGTCCATACCACATGGATGTTTTTAACCAATATTTTTATTTGCTAAATATTTGTAACACACACATTCAAACCACTTTTTTTGTTTAAATGTTAATTTAACGGTGACGGCCATGACGTAGGTAAGAAAAATATTTACTTAAAAAAAACTATATCATTTAGCGCTTGAACGTTTTCAGCACGTAAAGATTATTGTATTGAGCTGTCCAAACCCGTGCATATTCTTTCTGTTTATATAATTCTTAACATGCCTAAGTTCTAAGAAAAATTTTTGAGTGCAGAATTATTTTTCTACTTAATTATTAAGTCTCTTTTTCTCTTTGTATTGTTTTTAACTATGTTTTTCTTTGTTTTTCTGCTGATAATAAAGTTTCTTTTTCTTTTGTTTAAATTTTTTATTCTTTCTTTCTATATAATTTTTAATATGCCTTAGTTTAATTCATAAATATATATCATTACTAACATATTTCTAAATGTGGAGACCTGTAATTGGCCATCTATATTATATCAATGTTTTCTATGCTTCTTTGTTGTGCTGATGGTCTTCCATGAACATTAAATAAATAAATAAATAACTCATTTTTAGCATTTTGTGGGTTGGATGCTCTCTGCATAACTACGTCCAAATAATGGTCGGCAACAAGTTGCTTTTTTTTGTTGTATTATTCGGCTAAGCCACAAACACAGAATATTTACATTTGCGAAAAAAGTTGGAGCCCGCAGACAGCCTATCATAAATTAATAAATGTATCTTTAACAATGTTTAGACTGAATAAAAAATATCTGGTTAGAGAAAATATATTCTTGCTTACGATGACATAATGCGCTTAGTGTTACTTAATAAAAGAGGGGATTGTATCATTGAGACATCGCATTATCGTACTAAACATTCTTTGCAGTACATACATAAGTTTTTTTTTTTTAAGTTTAATTAATTTTTCCCAATTATAATAATTCCGTTGTCTATCTGTACGTCCGTCCGTCTGTCTGTCCTTGTAACTTCGTGTTACGTCCGTAACTTTTTATAGTAAAATATGTTTTTTCAATTTTATAGATTTTTTTTACGATTTTTTTTTCTTTTTCTTAATAAAATAAATAAATCCTTATCCCGACATATAAAAGTAACGTCATTTTTGACGGGTTACAGCTTGTTTATATTTATTATTATTTTTATTATTTTTTTTTTACGCTTCAACAGGCCAGGAGGCCCAATTACAGAAGCGAAATACATCACAAAATACCCAGGCTTGAGTAAATCACATAGATTAAAATGTGACCTCACCGGGAATCGAACGGGAATTATATTTGAAACAAAGTAATTACAAATATAATTATAAAATGCAAATGCATGACAAATCCAAGACGACGTCAATTCAATTTCAATTCAATTCAATTCAATTTGTTTATTCAATAATATGTACATTACAAACTTAAATTCAATGCATATATATTATGAAGGTATAATTATAAATAACAATTAAAAATAACTTATGTAATCTGGTCAAAGGTGTAGGAGAATCCTGCTTCGGAAAACCCCTTCAGACACATGGAATATATCAATACCCAAAGAAATTTTGTTCAGCTCTTCCAACAGGCATAACCATCAAAGACTATACATATAATACTTAATAACTATAATACAGAATAACTATACATAAGTACTTAAAATATAGATAACCACTAGATATTGAACCACACATGATTTACGAACTGTTGGTTATTGAAGAGTCTTACATTATTTATTTCCTTTATATCACTAGACAGCCCATTATAGAAATCGGTTCTCTATTTGTTCTCGGTAAATCATTTCTTATATGATATCTCGCTCTTCTCTAGCGTGAGTGTATATCATGTCGCTATTCTGTTACAATGTGATGTTTGTTTTTAATAATTTATTCTTTATTTTATAAAGGATCCTTAAATTTTGATTTATACCAGATTTCAGATCATTAATCTGAAAACAACGTCATTTAAAAATGTTGTTTATCGTTATGTAGGAGTTTAAGAAAATAATTGACAAAAATCGTGTGTTTCAAGGCGGTTAAGTGCATAATAATGTTGAGTTTTAGAAAACTTGATCTAATTTACTATTTTTGCGTTTAAGATAAATCTTTGTACCAGGGGCGTGCAGTGGGAACATCGCAGCATGACTTTTACATAACCAATTATTTGGGAAAAAAAATCGGAATACAACATATATTCCGTAATATTTCCATCACAACTGTTATTATATTATTCATATTTTGATATATCATAAAAATCTGTAGCGTAAGTAGGTATATTATTTATATTTTTTTTTCCAAAAAATATGTTTAAATAAAAGTCATGCTTCAATGTTCGCACTGCACGCGCCTGCTTTGTACCTATTATTGCGAGTCACTTTTTGTGTTAAACTATCAACAAAAAAACGTCATAGATGAAGATTGCATATAAATTGAACGCTATTCAATTTCGTGTAAAAGATTAGATACGACAGGACTTTAATGATTGATATAATTACTAAATGTAAGGACTAGTTATTTAACTAAGTTAAGGGTAAAATAAAAAATGAAAAAGTCTTGCATAGATGAGTGTTCATCATCGTACAAATTAATATAAATTTTGAGTAACTAAAAACTTTGTATAAACCACTTTACGTCAACTGGTTTCGATATCACTCTATCTTCGTTATGACGCACAAATTATCCATTACTTATTTTAAATGGATAATTAGTATTCGTCGTAATTAGTAAATCAGTTAATTTTTGAATGGGGTCGTGTGGTAACAGTTGTGGTGGGGGTGTGAATAATTGACAAGTAGATACTGTAATAGGGAATATTTCAAAAAATGGGTTATTCATAAAATTGATTTATACGAAGTTTTAAGTTAATTCAAATAAATAATTAAGGCAAACCACAAAATTAAGGCTATTAGCATCAAAAATATATGAATTAATAGTTTTAATACAAAAAAGGCACAGTGTATAAAATTGTAGGTACAAAGATGAACTTAACCCCTTCTTTAGGCGAGGGCATTGGGACACAGTGGAGGTGTGGCCCCCTCTGTAATATTTATTATGCATTAATAATGCAGTTTAAGTATTTTTTCTTGCGTAATTAAATCCCCAAGTAAACAAAACATATTTTCTGCGATGGACTTTTTTTCTCAATTTCATTACCAACCGAGTCTTTTTGTAATAAAGTATGATTTACTTACTATGATATTATACTTTTAATGAGTAACTATTTTAACCTTTTCGTAATTGTTTCAAAATTTACAAGTTCGTACAATTTTTGTAATAAGTCATATGTTGATATCAGCCGTGGATATTGAGTTTCAATGCTTCAAGTAATCCTGAAATGACAAAAGATAAAAGAAAAATTATACGAATTGTTAAACAATTTTTATTAATCAATTAGAAAAGACATGCAGAAATCCAATTCTATCCGGGAATGGATAAAATTGGAGGTTCGTGGTTCGAGTCCCGGTGACAGTAAAAATATTATTTAGTTAATTTGATTTTTTCTGTATGTCTTTTCTAATTGATTAATAAAAATAGTTCAATAATTCACAGAACTTTGCTCTGAAATTGCAACTTCACAATAAGAATTTTTTTCCATTAATTTATACGAATTGCCTTATTTGAGGCCATAACGTTTGATTAAATACACATTTGTTTAAAAATTAAATTTCCAAATTATTCGAAACAAAGTGCACCATTTTTGGTCGTAATTAATTTTACCTTGGAAAGCTTCGAAACCGGAAATGAAATGAGAGCGGCCGTGAGATTAATCTGGGCCTCAAACAGCGACCCTGACTGATGGCGGCATTGTCGGCTTCCCTCCCGTTCGCTGTTCCCGGAAAATGCCCGCTTCGAGATGAAAATTCTCTCCACCGCCGTCCGACAGATGTAGGCGATTAGCATCATAATTCAATAACCTCGGAGGCTCCCGCGGGAAGAGGGACAATAGAACCCGGCAACAATCTCGGGCGGCAGAACAACTACCGGAACAATCCATCATTACAATTTATCTAAATAAATAAATAACTGATTCTGTAAATAATCAAGATATATTATAGATGTCTCAAAGAATTTACATGAATAAGTAGGTATGCAAGTCTTTTGGCATTTACAGGACTTGCTACCCATCATATGGCTGGCTTAAGGGACAACTTAACACGAAGTTACGTTCATGATTTCATCATGATTGACCACCACATCCACCAAATTTGGAGCCTCACTTCACTTTAACTTACGCTATCGCCATCTATGGTTAAGATGTGTCATCTCTGTGAAATAGTATATAGATGTCGCTGCTGGTAATGAAACATCTATAATGTATTTTGATTAATGACGATCCTTCTGCGAAAGAAAATCCAGTAATTGTGTTCTAGAAAAATTTGAAGTTTCTCAAAAATATTGTAAATTTTATATAAATTATAACTGTATCTTTTGTCAGGCGGACTACGCCAACTAATGCATAAAAAATTTGAAAATAAATCATATATCTGCAAAGCGTTATGGTACTTATGGAGGAAGTGAAAAGGCGAGAAAGGGGATGAAATGTAGAATATTATATTAATGGTGGATTTGGATTAGGATTTTTATTTTGATTTTGCATTGTAGAGATTATTGTTCACGATGATATATTATTATTGATATTAAATAATATTAGCTTTATATTTTTTCACTACTTAACGATCTCACACTGATTTCGACAAATTATTAAACTCAGATACAGATAAAAAAGTTAACATTATTCAATATCTATAAAAATCTATCAAAATGGGGAATATTGTATTTAAAAATTATATTTTTAAGTATATTTTCTTCAGTATCAAGTTTCTATATTTTAAATTACTCAATTAAATTTAATTTAGGTTCACCCGTGGAAAACAGTCCATAATTGTAATTCTATTTCATTTTTAGATGATTTTTTCGTATTTGATAAAATTAGGTTAGAATAGAGAAAATTAGAAAAAAAGATAAAGATAGATAGAACCGTAGAAAAATTAAAGGATTAATCCGCTATCTTGTTTACTTTGCTGCCCCTCTAAGGAAAAAAGCTAAATCAGCGATCGTACGCTCTGTGAAGGTTCTTCTTCATTCAACAATATTTTAGCTGCTTTGACGCTACGATTGCGCAATGGAATCTCGTCTTGCGCCCCTATTTTGTCTCGCACTTCTCTATTTCTTTTCATTTTCTTCTCCCTTTTACTGAAATTTCAAAAGTCAGGTCTCAGATATCAGAATTAATCAACAATCGATGTTTATGAATTATATACACGTTTTTATTACACACTCTCTTACAATATTTGCCCTTTTCAAGATGCACAAACTTGAGTCCCGACGGAAAATATCCGATCTCGTTGTGCTACACAAGGTACTCAGCGGAGCTATCTACTCTTTCTCTATCTCATATAAATTTGCTTGTTAAACTCCATATTAGAAACCCGGAGTTCTTTAGAATAAGCCAGCATACTAATAATGTTGGTTACTTTTCTCCCATCACAAGGTTGTGTCGCACATATAATATGAATTGTGCTGACCCTAACATTGATGCTGATATTCTTGCGGATACCTTATCATCGTTGAAAAACTCACTCATACACAACATCCATTTTCTAAACGATGACCTGAACCTATAGATCCATTAAATCAATTATTTATTAAATACTAATCGCACTTCATTCAAACACTAAATATACAATACACATAAATGTACCTGTAAAATATACTTAAATGCAAAAATGCATGTTACTAGAGCGTGCCGAAGACACTTGTAATTGGGATATTGGGCATAGTCTTCATCTATAATGTTTTATTAATAGAGTGTCATGTACCTATTATCCTGTTAGTGTCTCTAATAAATAGAAAAAAATATATATATTAGCTTCGAATTTACCGCGACCCCCTTTTTTCAAGAATTTAAGAAAAGAAAACTGGAAAATAATAAAATGAAAAACATGCAGATTAAGAATCGCAAAAGAATATAAAAATAGCTTTTTATTGACAGCTGCCATAATTCCCAACGCTTGACGTAATATTTTATTTAAACTTTTATTTATAGGTATACTGAAAGAAAATAAATCCCACCTTGAAACCAAGGATACAAACCAATGTTCTTAAAATGTTTTTCTTTATGTTTAATCAAAAATTTGAGCATTAAATAAGTATAAAATAACTAAATAATTCATTTAGTACAGATAGAGTTTTCCAATAAAGCTTAATTTCTAAAAGCTATATAAATGAAATGTAAATGTTCGTTTGTACAAAATCGCTAATCTGTGAAAGTTCTTCACCGTTTGCTTTGAGATTTTGGCACAACGTTGCATTCGAATTTGCACAAATTATTTTAAAAAAAGGCGCCGGTACTTACCCTTTTAATATTGATAAATATTTAGATATACCTAACATTTTCTTCCAAGAAAACCCTAAAAAACTAGAGAAAATGATCCAAGACCTAAATAGAGAAAGCGAGAAAATTGGACTGTCCATGAATATCAACAAAACAAAATTATTAACAAACTCAGACAAAGGAGAAATTACAATAAATAAGCAACCGCTTGAATATGTAGAGGAGTACATATACTTGGGTCAGATCATCTCCCACACTGATCAAACAGACAAAGAAGTTAAAAAACGGATTGCAAATGGATGGAAAAAATACTGGTCACTCAAAGAAATTATGAAGGCCACCGATCTCAGTATGGGCACAAAACGGAGTCTACAATACCTGCATTCTACCCTGCATCACATATGGCTGCGAAACATGGTCTCTCTCAAAACATCATAGAGCCATGCTGCAAGGATGCCAAAGAGCGATGGAGAGAAGCATGACAGGTATCAAGAAGCAAGAAAAGAAACAAAGCACCTTTATAAGAGCCAAAACGAAGGTTATGGATGTACTAACGAAGATAGACCAACATCTTCAGACATCAACAAGAAATGGAGATGGACAGGC
>JADDOH010020797.1:0-10591 GCA_016648135.1 Agrypnia vestita | reverse complement strand
AATACTTTTAATTGTTTTATTTTATTTTATTTTATTAATATCCTATTCAGATCATTTTTTTCACTTACTGTCTTACTGTTACTGTCATCTTTTTAAATACTTTTAATTGTTTTATTTTATTTTATTTTATTAATATCCTATTCAGATCATTTTTTTCACTTACTGTCTTAATGTTACTGTCATCTTTTTAAATACTTTTAATTGTTTTATTTTATTTTATTTTATTAATATCCTATTCAGATCATTTTTTTTCCTTTGTCTATAATATAATTAATTAACACCATTATTAAATTGTAAACATTTAATTATTACTATTACTTAATTTTATTTGGCAATAAGATTTATTCACAAATGTTATATAAATAATAAATATTCTTGAACATTATACTACTGGAAGAGCACTGTCTGCTATAATACAGTAAATTACTAGTGTAGCAGGCAGGGCGTCAAATCAATTTAGTGTTTACTTGCTGCCAAGACACTCAACAACAATGAAAAAAGCTTCATTAAATTTTGTAAACACTGTAAACATTTGTAACATTGAACATTGAATAAACATTTGAATTTGAATTTGAATTTGAATCTATATTTGAGTATATTATTTTCTTGTCGTGCCATTAATATGCTTACACGTTATCGTTATCTCTTTCCTTACTGTATATACCGTCATTGCGCAATTACCTATCTGTTGTAAAAGCCTGAAGAGCGTTAGTCTACAGATAAATATAATAGAATTATAGTTAACTTTTCTATCCGCCTACGTTATTCGACTCCCGCGAAACGAAAATGAATCATTATTCGCTCCTCGATAGAGCGTCAGTCTACAGATAAATATAATGGAATTATAGTTAACTTTCCTATCCGCCCACGTTATCCGACTCCCGCGAAACGAAAATGAATCATTATTCGCTCCTCGATAGAGCGTCAGTCTACAGATAAATATAATGGAATTATAGTTAACTTTCCTATCCGCCCACGTTATCCGACTCCCGCGAAACGAAAATGAATCATTATTCGCTTCTCGACAGAGCGTTAGTCTACAGATAAATATAATGGAATTATAGTTAACTTTCCTATCTGCCTACGTTATCCGACTCCCGCGAAACGAAAATAAATCATTATCCGCTCAGTTAAGGTCACCCCTCTGGTACATCGTATACGTTTAATCCGTGCTTCACGGCCAATTCCTATAAATTATTTATGGGGCGTTTTCCTCTCGCGATCCCCCGATTAGGACCTGCCTTCCTTACTTTTGCTCATATTCTGCTATCTCTCTTGCGCGGCAATCCACTTAAGAAGGCGATTAATGACATTTAAACGGTTTCAAAAACCCAGCAAAAAAGCCCATAATTCAGAAACCTCGTGGAACTGTCAATATCATCGTCACCTTAGAGTAGACGTTAATCGGTTTTTTAACGGCTCGAAACGCAATAACTGCGACCCAAATCTACGAAAACCGTGTTCAGCATTTTTTTATGGGAAGCACATGTGGACCGCTCGGACCGCATCGATCGTCAACCATTTGTACCAAACACGGCTTTACCACAAGATTAATATGATTTATAAGAATCGAATAGTAACTGCCCGTAACCTATATCCGATCAATCGCTACTAACTCCCTCCCAATACTAGCGTTTCATCATTCCCAAATTTTTGTAGCTCCAATACTCCGCCAGGTGGGTTTAGCTCAATTTTTCCCGCGTAGCATTTAAATCATCTTAGAGTTCAAAATAAAAATAATAAAAAAAAAAATCTATAGAAACAGGTGATTCATCACAAGGTGAGTGATTTCAAAATTAAATTTTACACTTAATGCAAACAGAAGTCTAAGAGTAGAATACCTGAGAACTGGTGAGTAAGTTTCATGAAAATCTATTCCATGCTGCTGAGTATAACCTTTTGCCACAAGTCTAGCTCTATACCTGATATTGTTATTGCTTTCTAGCTTCTTCTTGAATACCCATTTGCATTGTACTACTCTATCTGCCTCCTCTTGACAAACAATCTCCCATGCTTGGTTGTCATCAAATGCTTGAAGTTCATCAGATATAGCCTGCTGCCACTTGGCTTTTTCTGGACCTTTGGTAGCTTCTTCATAAGTTATGTCTTCATCTGAAATACATAAGTTAGTAAGACCATACCTTTCAGGTGGTTTCCTTATACGCTTTTCCCCTAAACGAGGCTCTTCATTTTCAGACAGATCTTCCTCGGATAGTGACTGATAAGACTCTCCGTCTGTTGATGTTGTATTTTTCTCTGAATCGTATACATAGGTAGGATCATCTTGATCTGTCAATGTTATTTCGCTTTCTTCTGTAGAACTTTCCTCTTGTAATGATAGCTGTTTTTCAATCTGACCTTCATTTATTTCTATCTGAGTAGTATATTTTTCCATTACAATGACATATCTACTGGTACATATTTTTCTTGTGTCTGGATTATATAGTCTGTAACCCTTCACATTTTCAGAGTATCCTACTAATATATATTTGACTGCTTTCTTGTCCCATTTTAATCTATTTTTAGGAACATGCATCATTACTGGGCTCCCAAATATTCTGACATTACTGAAATCAGGCTTTTGTCCTGTCCATACTTCAATCGGTGTCTTTTGGTTCAAATATGAAGCTGGCGATCTATTCTTTAAGTATACTGCTGTGTTAACTGCTTCCGCCCAAAAACTTTTATCTAGTCCTGCCTCAAACAAAAGACATCTTGAACGTTCAACTATAGTCCTGTTGAAACGCTCACTGAGACCATTCTGCTCCGGAGTATATGGATTAGTCTTCTGATGGATAATTCCACTATCTTTCAGATAATTTTCCATCAAATCTGAACAAAACTCCCCTCCATTGTCAGTCCTCAATGTTTTTATCTTTGTTCCTGTTTGTTTTTCAGCCATTCTTTGAAATTCCTTGAAATACTGTAGAGTCTGATTCTTCTCCTTTAAAAAATACACAAATGCCATCCTGCTAGCATCGTCAACAAACAATAGTAAATACCTTGCATGTCCAATCGATCGAACCTCCATAGGCCCACACAGATCCGAGTGAACTAAATCTAGCACATTTGTAGTTCTATGTTTTCCTGATTGGAAGGGCAAACGGCTCTGTTTTCCTTCACAACACACTTGACAGTTGGATTTCTGAATATCAGCCTTCATATCGAAGGATATTCCTTCTACAGCACCATTTTTCATTTTCTGCAAATCATTACTATTTATGTGTCCTAATCTTCTATGCCACTGTTGTGCATCTGTAGTTTGAACTGCTGCCGCTAACACTTTCTCTGACTTCATAGTTTTCAACTTATACACACCATTCTGCAAAGCTGCTATTCCAATTAGATCATTTTGTTGGTTATGTATATAACATACATCACTTTTAAAGGTAACTTTGTTTCCTCTTGCTATTAACTGGCTTACTGATAACAAGTTAGTAGTTAGGTTAGGTATGTATAAAATGTTGTTTACTTTAATGTCAAACTGAGAATTATTCACCAGCGTAGTGATCTGTGCATCACCGGCACACACAACTTGCACAGTCATATTATTTGCAACAATGATTTCCTTCGTATCGTGCACTTTTCTCACTTGTATCAAATTTTCTTTGCTTGATGTCATATGGGCACTTGCTCCCGAATCGATATACCAGTCTTCCTTGTTATGTGTTTCACAATTATCAACTCGTATGGATATCAATGTTCGAAGTAAACTGATTTTCCTTGTGAATCCTTGTGAAGTTTTTGCCACAAATCTCTGACTTTGGTTTCATTTTTGATGTGCACATATAACTTGGGATCAATGGTCATTATAAGCTTTGCTTTTGCTTTTCTGTCTTCGGCGTCACTTAAATCAACAGGAATGGCGTCGATATCTATACCTTCCAAGATGAGAAAATTTCTTGCCGCAAACGCCCAGTCATCGTAATTTTCGCGTCCCTTCAACTTGGGCACGTTAACTAAATAACATCCTGACGACATTATTTGCTGTTCACGATACGATTCCACTGTTATATTAAATCTTAGTTTTGCACTGGACGTTTTTTATATTTCGTAGTTTTTTTTTTATATTTCACTTTATTGAAAATTAAAACTAATAAGGAATTATTAACTAATAAGAAATCCATTATCTGCCTACTATATCGTATATGTCATTGGTATTAATCATTAATCAAAATATATAATTCCCTACGTAACAATATCCGTCACCGACTCTATCAGAATTCTCAAACAATAAGTGATATAATATACCTAATAACGAAGTATAAGAAACAAAAAAAGGATAATTCTCTTTTTATAATTTCCATCACTCTCGGATCAAGAATCACTACTCTTAATAGTGCTGTTCACCTAGCATTAACTGGCGGCCGAAATATACAACAAAATGTCATTTTTGATGGGTTATAGCTAGTTTAAAATAAATAATAAAATAGGTAAAATTTTAGTTAAAGGTTTCAAAATCTTATAATTAATTTTAATCAATAAGATAAATTATTGTATATCGGATTCCGAATCCTCATCTTTTTATATTAAATTGATTAATGTCTTCGATCGCCGTATCGTGATCTTGCAGTCACCGTATCTTTAATTAAAAAATATTAAACAAAGAAAAGACTGCTCCGCGTGACTGCCAGTATGATACTGATACTGTGGCCAATGGAGAACCTTTAAAACAGTAATACCACAACACAATTTACGTGTTACAGAGGGCATCCCTCACACCAATGCGAGTGCCTTTCATAAAGTGAACGGGCCCTATGAGATATGACGTCATGTGACTCCACCAGACGGAACAAAATCATTCATGCAAAATGCAAATTATTAAATTCTAGAACTTTGTTAGTTTTTGAAATATCTTTATTTAACTTTCAGGCTTTTATTCAATTTTACACAACTTTTCGTTTCCATTAATTCTTTTCCTTTTAATTCGTTTCCTTTAATAGTTCCATTAAAGGATGTAAAAGCATAGATAGTAATTTCCCAAAAAAATTGTTGAATGCATGCACAGGATTACTAATTTATAATTTCGGAATGATATAGGAAATATAGCTGTATCCCTTCCATGTTTCCAAAACACTATAAAAAGCAAAGGGAGCAATATCCACTTTAATCAATCAACCACCAAGAATGTGTCACGTGACAAAATGCCGAATGGCCCTTCATACTAAGTTGAGATTTGATGTCGATTTTGAAAATCACAGTAAAGATGGCAACATCCAATTAAAAAAATAGAAAAACTAAGAATGTCCACTATTTGATAGCAAACAAAGCAATATCCATGAAAAGGCTAAATATTTATTTATACAGGTATGTCAAAGAAAAATTGATGTGATTTTTTTTAAAACTTTTTTCCGGTGGATGAAGGCTTCGTAGATCCCAGAGAAATTTCCTTGAGTAGTGACAAGATTTTTGTATTCATCTCAGAAACATCTCAGTAGTATATTGCTGCCCTTGCTTTTATACACCTCAATTATTCTTTCAAAATACTATTACAATTTGTTTTGTTTAATGTGTTAGATACATCACTCTGGAAGCCTGAAATTTAGCTAGAAATTCGGTGATTTTTTACAAGGATGAGTTAATTAAGTATTTTTAAAATATATATATATATATATATCACTGAATAAAGTATAAATCAAACTAATTTTTTTTAAAACAAAAAAAATGGTCGCTTCATGTCCATACTGAATAAAGTACACATAAAACTAAATTTTTTGAAAAACAAAAACAAAATGGTCGCTTCTCGTCCATGCTCGTGAAGGTCCTATGCGATAACTGAGATACAACGTTTCTCAGGCCTCGTTTCTCCGATATAGGAAGGAATCCCATATACTTATTAAGAAATAAAATTCGGTTACGGTGTCGGCCAATTACGGTCAAAAAACCTATATTCGGTTACGTTTTCAATTTCAGATAAAGTCCGACCGAATCTTTCACTCAGCTTTCGTGAATCGTCGGATCATCATCAGCTGAAAGACCTTCAGTTTGTCTGAACTTGTAGACAGAGAAAATATGTCTTCATCTTCTGCAGAACCAATTCAGCCTGCATCCAATATTTAAAGAGAAAAAGAAAGTCCATGAGCTACACACTACAAAGCTACCAATCAGTTGCCGACAGGTACAGATACAATAGAATTTAAGTCCCAGGACCAAATTATTCACTATTTAAACAAACAATTTCGTATTTGTTATCTATCGGAACCACGGTTACAATGCAATGTAAATATGGATTCGTATTGGAACTCCAGTCCAGCAGTTTTGAAGTACTTTTCTACTCAACCCAATAGAACTAGCGTTTCTAGCGAGCAGATTGTTAGCGTAGCTAAGAAATTCAGGCAAATCGTCGAAATAATTTTCTTGGTGAAAATGTGGAAACAATTTTTTTTTATTGTAATATAAAACTCTTTAATTATGATTACTAGCTATTATCTTAATTAGCTATCAAGCTAGTAACTAACAATTAAAATCGTTTTAATTTCCGACATTATTTCTTAAGTAAAATTACTGTTTTGTTTTGATTGTATATAAATCCAAAATTCATACAAAAAATAATTATTATTGTTGGCCTTTAGTTAGATAAATTTTAATCTTTGAGTACAAAAGTTTTGAATACAAGATTTCAATAATTTTATTAATTAAAATATAATGTAAAAAATATTAAAAAATATAACTAACCAATTTTTATACAAATCACAGATAAATATAAATAATAATAATGATTATTGGTTAAGAATTTTATATATTAATGCATTTTCGATTCAAATTTCAAAACATTTTATACAAATAATAATAGAGGGAAACTCTTCATAAATTCAAAAGATACTGATAATATATTTAACAATTCAAGTATAAAGTTTCGTGAAAAACCGACCGTAATTTTAATATATAAGAGTCGAAGATCATTTGAGATATCTGAATAAACAAGGTTTTTCTGAATTTTCAAATGATTTATTAAAAAATGATCATGGTTTTGATAAAAAATTTGGACTTTCTATCATACACATAAATAATTTTCGTCTGAAATTGAATAATTTAGAATCATTAGAAATTAGTAAAGCATTTAAAAGTAAACAAAATATTATTAATAATCAATTAAATTAAACTACTAGTCCAATTCTAAAAAAGTTTCCAATAATTTTATGTAATCAAGAACTTCAGCAATAATATTTATAATATATTTTTTAAATAATTTAGAAAACCAAAACAAAAGAGTTAATTCATTTTGATATTTTGACATATATAAAACACCCTGGACGATGGAAAGTTTTTTCCGAAACATGTATTTGTAATTAATCAAATATAAGTAGATTAGAACGAATAATAAAGTTAATTGGTCTTGTTGGTCTTGTGGTTAGGACTCTCGCCTTGTGATCCAAAGGTCGCAGGTTCGAATCTCACTCGAGACAAGCAAGTTAGTCCTATTTTCATAGCACAAGCGTTTAGCTTAATTTTAAAATAGCAAGAATATTGATGTGACACGAATTCCGTGTTCACATCTCTATTTAAAAAAAAAAAAATTAAAATGTCAATCTACAAAGTTGCTCAACCAAGTGAAAAAATATAATGTACCTAACTAAAAAGTAATACTATTAATTTTGAAGTTACATTATATTTTCGAAATTCAAAGTAACCGAAACTTTCGTTTCGTTTCGTAAAAATCATTACAGTATCATAAAAATATGTAAATAGGAAAAAAAGAAGACAGCGAGAAAGGGAAAGAATTAACAAATTCCCTTTTAGGGAGGAACAAAAACAATGCTACAATAATACGATCAGTTCGGTTTTGACACCTCAAGTCCACAATCGACAGATTATCGTCCTTGGAGTAGCTCCCATCGCGACACCCACACCCTCACTCACGAACAAGTCCGAAGTTCCTTCCGTCTCTGATAAGGTCATCGTTTCGCAAATTATGAATAGATGAAATTTTATGGAATACCTATACACTGTTTTAAATTCGTACCACAACCGAGTGAAGACACTTTTAGATTTGGCGACTTCTCACGACAAACGAATATTAAATACAAATGATTCGGTAGACCGAAGAGTCATAAACTAGAAATTACGAAAATACCCACGCGAGCATTTCACGATTCCTGCGCACTAAACATCACGTAAAAAAGCGAGTGCGGTGGGAGCTCTGGGGGAATGATTCGGAGAGGGATTTATTGAAAACAATTGGTTCTAGGAATTTCTAGAAGCTTCGTGAATTTCTATTTGACCGTAAATATTTGCGGATATTTTATACGAACCGTCTGTTATTCCAAGAAACGATTCTTGACGTTTCGTTGAATGCGTATTCAACGTCATCAGGAAGACGTCCTTTACCCGCGGAGGTTGAGGTCGGACTGATTACTAGTGATGGGTCCGCTCTGTACTCACTACTACAATGTAGTACTACACTACATTGAAGTGCACACTTCGCACATTTTGATGTGTAGTGCACACTACAAACTAAAAACACCAAAGTTATTGAAAGTATAAACTTCAAATAGTACACTTCATTTCAAAGCGAACACTACAAAGTACATACACTTCAAAGTTATCGAAAGTATGAGAAACACATTTTAAATAGTGTATTTTTTACGTGAAATTTTTGGAAAGTTGATGTAGATATATGAAGAATTTTCTGGAATCTGTAACAACCCCACCCCCCCCCCATGGTTTGAAAAATTTTATGAAAAAATTTTTAGGAAGTTGATGTAGCTAAATGGAGAAATCTTTGGAAACTGTAACACCCCCCCCCCCCCCCCCCATGGTTTGAAAAATTTTGGGAGCTATGAAGAAATTTTTGGGAAGTTGATGTAGCTAAATGGAGAAATCTTTGGAAACTGTAACAACCCCCTCCCCCATGGTTTGAAAATTTTTTGGAATTGAACGAAGAAATCTTTGGAGAAAATATCGTCATTTATTTAAATATTTTTGTCGTTGACCTTTTTTTTTTTTAGCTCGCTAAATTTTTATTTGGGAAAAAAATACTTCATTTTATTTAAAAATTTACTTCACTATTACTTCATTTTATTACTTCACTTCATTACATTACTTCACTTCATTACATTACTTCACTTCATTAATACTACAATTACTTCATTTCATTACTTCACTTCATTAATACCACAATTACTTCATTTCATTACTTCACTTCATTACATTACTTCACTTCATTAATACTACAATTACTTCATTTCATTACTTCACTTCATTAATACTACAATTACTTCATTACTTCACTTCATTTCGTAGTACTACAATTGTAGTGTACACTTTGTAGTCTTCAAACTGGTGAACGTGTGTGTGTTGTAGTCTTCATTTTGAAATGAAGTTTTTCCCTTCGCTACTGATTACTGCTTTCGCGGTCGTAAATTGTATGCATTTTGTTGTGGAGTGTTCACTTCTTCTACAATCCAGTCGCCACAAGAGGTCGCCAGTGTGCTATATATAATAGTCGGCGGACTTTGCAGCGACGTCTCTCAAGGGTTGAATCAATGTCGTAAGAACATGGCGCCAAATACTTTATAGTATGTAACTGTCATCGCTATTAAAACTGGGATATGGGTATATTTATGTAACTGTCATCTCTATTAAAACTGGGATATGGGTATATTTTAATGGACTCCCTCAATAATCTGGGCACAAGGTGCGGATCGTGAATTTCTTTAATGATTCTCAAATATTCTCGAAATTTCCTATCCTTACACTGGGCTATGGACAAACAAGTTTTAAAATATGTTGAGTGTGTTGAAATATGTATTGTATGAAATATATTTAAAATATGTTTAATTATTTTTTTTTTTAATCTCATTATTTTGGAAAATGTATTTTCATTTTTACCATGCCTCAAGAATCTGAAATATTCGGCCTTTGAGTGAAAGTTCCTTATTACTTTGCTATTTACGTTAATTTTTATAAATATTTTTAGTAAAAATGGTAATACGGAAACACTGAATATGTGTCACATGAGTATTCTTACAAAAATATCTTTTTTAATCGGATAATGTAAGAACAAAGAACAACGATTAATGCTTCCGCTTTTTCTTCTATCTTCCAATATTATCTTTCTTCCCAACTTTTACTGTCTTGATTAGCTTTATTAATTCTTCCATAAAAAAATCACTTACGTCATTTTTGTCATTCCTATTTACTTCACGGATTCTTCATCTGTGCACTCGTATGTTTTCTTGAAATTATATTATATTTTTTCCATCTCTATAAATCTTCAAATACCTATAAAAACGCAATTTAACAAGAGAGCTATTTCATGTTTGGTCTAACATACAAAATGAACGTATGTATCTTTACGTCAATTTTTCTTTCTGAAAAAAGTAGAAAAATATTTTTTTATTCTGTGGAGAGGAGTATTTTATATTAAAATTGATACAAAAAAATCAAAAAAGCATTATTATAAGGAACGTCATATTTTACGTAGGGAACGTCGGTATATTATTTAACAATCAATATTTTTTTGGACATTACTTCTTTCATACTACCGCTTTCAAGACCAGAATTCTATTTCTTTTCTTCTAAAACTGATTAGTTCAGTTTTAGAAGCGCGCAATATATATATATATACATACATACACAGTACAGAGAG
>JADDOH010020796.1:0-11449 GCA_016648135.1 Agrypnia vestita | reverse complement strand
CAGTTACATATAGTAAGGAGGTGTTTCAATAGTATCATCATCATCATCATCACTAGCAGTGTCCCAGTTATATATAGTCAGCGGGCGTTTCGATAGCATCATCATCATCATCATCATCATTAGCGGTGTTTCAGCTATATATCGTCAGGAGTCGTTACGATAGTATCATCACCATCATTAGCGGTGTTTCGGCTATATATAGTCCGGAGACGTTCCAATAGTATCATCATCATCATTAGCAGTGTCCCAGTCATATATAGTCAGGAGGCGTTCCGATAGTATCATCATCATCATTAGCGGTGTCTCCGATATATATATCGTCAGGAAACGTTACGATAGTATCATCATCATCATCATCATCATCATCACTAGCGGCGGATCAGCTAAATATCATCAGGTGACGTTTCGATAGTGACAACATCATCTTCATCAGTGATGGCAGGGTTCCAGTTACACATCAGTCGGAGATAATTAGGCAGATCCCATCATCATCGATGGCAGGATTCTAGCTGTACACCATTTGGAGAAAATACACCGACATCCCTGGCCAGGGGCTAGGCATATCCCTACTGTCCAGATCCACCTTTCCATCTACTAATACGAGGGGTCATGGCCTCGTGAAACCACATGGCAACCAACCATTACAAGTATTTATTTATGTATTGTATATGTAAGTATATGTACGTATATTATATTTTATTAGTATGTATCTATTCGTACGTAGTGTATGAGGGGGCTCTTCACGGGTGGCACAACACCCGTGCGGATGTCTTCCCTCGTCTGGAATGGATTGAACGTATTGATGCATATCAGATTATAATAAGTACTACCTGGGAGGGTGGTTGCAGTCACTGTAGTGTCGCGAATGGCCAATGGGCTGCAGTTGCTCACAGGCGAGGGTTGGGGAGCCTAGGAAACTCCCCCTCCCCACTCGCATATTTTTGACTTGACAGGTGGCCCGGGACCATCTTTACAGTAGCTTCAGTATATATACCGTAGTTTAACTTAGTTTAACCTGGAGGAGTTGGAATTCGGGGGGCAAACTGGCTCTGAGCCCGGACGCCAGACACTGACGCGAGGGATGGTGCGGTACTTTGCACAGAAGAGGCCCAACATGAAAAGGCGCATCCAGGCTCAGGTCAACGTATCCGGAACTCGTGTCGGGAGAAGGAAGATGGGATCAGTCACCGATGAGCCTTTGGGTACGGAGGGGCCGAATTTAAAGCAACCACATTTTCCGCGTACACATACATTTACACATACCTTCTACAAACCCCTTATCCATTAGAACCCAACGTACCACTAGAATGAGACATAGGGCCAGATACAGGTGACGGAACTTAGGCCGGCTAGTAAATAAACGTAACAATGTAATTGATATAAAGATAATGCAGAGTAAATATAAAAGATCGTCGGGAATAAGCACAGCGAGATAGCGGCGGAAGATAAAATTATTAATCAGCGAGGGCGTCGAAGACGGAATCATCCATAGGAGCGGCTACGAAGGACTCGAGGGCTTTCAGGGGATCTATGTACTCTATATGTGCATGCGCATGTGATAACGGCACGTCACTAACCTTTCCAGTGGATGGCGGTCGATCCCATACAGGTAGGACAATGGGGGATCGAGCGGAGAGGGCATGGAAGCAGAGGATCGCGCACTCTGGAAGCGCAGCTACACCAGATGCAGTGGTTTCAGTCCGTAGGAATGATAGGTAAATAATATAGGGCCACGGAACATAGTATGTTTAGCAATTGCACCGTAGGGCTTAATTGACGTGCTAGGTAGTTTTGTTTGCGTTTTCCATGAACATTCACGAACTTCATACCCCAGTATTTAATTTAAGTTTAGCTTGCGTTAGGGTTACCACAAAACCAATTCATCCCCTATAGTTCGAAACAAAAAATTACACAACGTGAACTGGGGAGGTCTTGAATAAAGCGAGGGTGTTTGGAAATACTACGTTAAAAACCGTAGAGCCTTCACCCGACGTAGATAGATAGCTTGTTTGCCTCTAACAAGGCGTAAACTCAGTTAGGAGTAGGATCGAGCTGTAAGGCGAAGAAGAGGAGCCATCACAAGCTTAGGCAATAAATGATAGTATTATAAAATATTTAAATGATAAATCGGTTGACTTGAGTGCGTTATCTGTAGTGGGCTGTGATGATACTGGATCTAAAGGCGGTGTCACTAGACTGTTGGAGGAAGAGATAAATAAACCATTACAATGGTTTATCTGTACCCTTCATTCGAATGAATTACCACTACGACACCTTTGTTACATTTGGATGGTCAAACTACAGGACCTCGATGTTTTTCAGGGCCAATAGTATCTGAACTGCAACAATGTGAAAAAAAGCCAGTTGTAAAATTTGCCGCTATACCCACGCCGCTTCCTGTTATTACTAAAGGTCTAAACACCGATCAAATATCTACTTGACATAATGACTACTATTAGCACTGGTATTTTCCCTTCTGACCTGGCAAATAAAGAACCCGGTTCACTGAACCATTCCAGGTGGCTAACGACTGCAAACAGGATCTTACGATTATATGTCACAAAGATTGATCCGGAAGAGAATCTTCTTATATTAGCCAATTTTGTGATGAAAGTTTATGAGCGAACGTGGTTACAAATCAAATGCAATCCTTCATGTGTAATTAATTGTAGTCGCTATTTAAACGATAGTTTGAAGAAAGTGATTGATATAGTTATACAAAAAAAAGGACATTTTGGTCATCCAGAAAATGTTCCTATAGCCATGCTTGCAGATGACAAAGTGATACGGTAACTGGCCTGCCAACGTATTCTGAAAACGAGGTCGGAGAAAGTCACAGGAATCCGAAAATTCAAAGTTCCGTCATTTAATTTCAATGCTTCCCATTATACCGATATCATTGTTTGGTACGATAATCAAATTACTATTACTGAGCCACCTATAACAAAAAGTTTATCTACTGAAGCTTTAAAAACGAAGAACGAAAAATAATATAGCACTCTTTCCCTGTCAAACTCAAGCCGTGGAGCGTTGCATCAAGCTCGTAACTGAAGCTTCAGGTGCTGTATGTGGAGAGGAAAAACGTGATAGTTTTATCAGGGCCAGACTGTCATCTCGTCAGATGCCTTTTTATAATACCAAACGTAAATTTTCTACTTAATTTACCTATTTTATAACAATTTTTAATAAATATTTCATGAATATGAATCGCGTTTAATTTACAAATTTCTTGATTTATTTTTGATTTAAGAGGCTTTGGGGCACCATAAACCCTAAATTTTATAAGTTTTTTTTATAATAACATAAAAATATGTGTTTCAAATAACATGAAAAATTACTATTCCAATAGATTATTAAGGTTTTTATACATCTTTTTGAGGCTGTCAAAAATAGACGAAATAATACTTTTTATAAAAATTATTTTATGCTGGGGCACCTCAAACCGTTATAATATGTTAAATTTTATTTAACATACTTCATTTACTCATCCATAGGCAACTTTTTACCACTATGCTATTACAAAACTAGAAAAAAAAATATTCTCCATACATTTTCACTCCACCCTACTGTACACATGTAATGATGTGTACCTAATATATTTTTTTATACACACATTACTGCTTTGTACTTTATATTTTTAATTTTTATACTCATATTTTAATGCTTATACCCGATACTTTCACTGCTTATGTATGTAGTTTATATTTATATTTTACTGCTTACACCTGATATTGTTGTGTATACCTACTTCTTTCTTTATTATATTCGTGGGTATACTGGCAAAAGACGTTAAGTCGAAAATTGGCAGTTTTGACTTAATGAAGCAGTATTGTAAAGTTTACAACGCTCTACAAACTGGCAAAACACACTAAGTCGAATGAAACATTATCATATACAGAAAGAAGTATATAAAACAATATGTAAAAGCCTATAATGTGCGTAAACAAATAAATAATAAAATATTTATTTTTACATATAAGCACAAGTAGCGGTTTTACTTTCCCCGAAACTATATTCCTTCGAACTTCTTTAAATTTTAAAAATTAATGTAATAAAAATAGCCAAGGGTTGAGCCGTCGAGCAGCCTCGCGTCGAACCGTAGATAGTTGACCATCGTCCCGATGTTTAGATAGAACGTCCGCGACGTCAGCGTAACGAAGTTGACGCGTCAACTAGTTGACGAATTCAACTAGTTGATCGTCTCGTCGATGGATGGACGTGGACGGTCTCGTTTCGTCGACAGTAAATACGTCGACGACCCATCCCTATTGTCCACGATCGCACGTATTTCTCGAACCATAGACAATATATCAGTGAAACCATCTATATTTTGCACGCGGACGCACGCTACTCTCAGAGCATGGAAAATATAAAGCCGGCACTTCATTTCGCAATTATTGTTTGATGAATTTAAGAATGTTATATACGTACGCACAACCTGCGTTGCCAACTCTACGTATTTTTACGTAGATCTACGTACTTTAAGCTTTTCCTGCAATCCTACGATATTCAGTCCCAGAATCTATGTATTTTGTATCAATTAACAAAATTACAAATTGTACAATTTTACAAAATAACAGCTCATTAGGCTGAATGGGCATAATTTTCTTTTCATTCGTGAAAAAAACTAATAAATGTTCTGTTTCATTCATACTACCGTACAACACTCGCCTCATTTATTTTATAAACAAAGTCCCCATTCCGTAGAGCTGTGACTAGATAAAACGAAATGTCTCATCTCGAAGGGAGAAACTTACATAACCAAAGTGTAATCTAATCTGTAAACTTAACCTAAAAATAATAAGGAGTGGTTTTGATTTCTATCTTGAAAAGTGGCTTAAAAAGAAACCGCGAACCTTCGCAGGAACACATTAAATATTTTAATAAATATATGTATAAATTTAATTAATTTACCTGAAACTAATAATGAAAAAAATTAATAACAAAACACTTGTTTTATTCAGTTTTACCTACCCTAACCTCTTCATTTCACTCAGAAAATAAGGACGTAGATCTACGAACTTTTTACAAGCAAAATTTACTAATTCTACGTAATTTTCTAATGTAGCCTACGCCTTTTTCAAAATCTGAGTTGGCAACACTGCGCACAACCAAAATGATATCATTTGATAATAAGACAGATATAGGATACTTTTGGTTTAGATCCAGATTGAAATTGAACTAAGTACATAACTTTAATCAAGCTCTCAATTTCACGGATGCGAGTTTCGTGGACAGAATTTTTATAAATTTTGCAGACACTGATTATTCTAGACGGGTTTTGTTGCGGACGTTGATTATTCAGGACAGGATTTTTGCAGACCAGATATATTTTTGATATTATATTTGAAAAAATGTTCAAGGTCTTTGGATTATTGATATTTTTAATGCTTTTTCAATGATATACCTAATGCCAAAAAGATTTTTTTATCCGTGAAAATCCTTCCGGAATACTCACCGAACAGTACCTAAGTAATGTTTACCTGAACGAAACCAAATTCCATAATATTACATATATGCATCCTGTCTCATATGTTCTATAATTGTCAGATGTCTGATAAATATAATCCTCAAATTCAATATCTTTTATTGTGAAATCTATTTTCATTTTCAGAAATAAATATAATTTTATTTTTCGAAAAAAAAAATATTTTTTTGTTCCCGCAGTCGTCAGATATCTTAAAAAACCCGAGTGCGCGATCTTTCAGCCGACAACTTACTTCGCGATTCGTATTCGTTTTACGGTGTCGCTGTCCTATTTTAATTTAGGAGTTAAAATAGGACCGCAAAATGAATAAAAATCGCCTAGTGAAGTTCCGGCTTTATTCTTTCTATGCTTTAAGAATTGCGTACGTTCGTCTACAAATTATTGATGGTTTCACCGATATATTGTCTATACTTTGAGTAATGCGCGCATTCGTGGACAAAATATGTTTTCACAGATAATGTGTACTGAATCTGTAAATTCGTTGATTGACATGTTTTCACTGCCCCCATTCTGCCCGACCGGAAAAATTCATTTCTACTAGTGAAAGTAAAGTCTCACTGGAAATACAAATTCGCTGTAACATTTATATTAATTACGCAAAAATGATGTCGCGGAAACTGGATGATTTCTGTTGCAACAAATGGCGAAATCGTATAATGTAGCGAGAAGTATGGATTGTTTTAAAATACATGCAGATAATATTTAATGTGTAGAAATATTATACACATAAAATAAAAATGATCACTTATAAAAATAATGTACTTAATATTTATGCATGTTTATTAATTTTTAATATAGATATTTGTGTTTCAAAATTGTTTGTAAATTTCGCCATATATTTTTTTGGTTACTGGTCAACCCAGCTGCATTTTATAGTCCGTCTAACTTATCTGAAGAATGGCCAAATTTGGAACTAACGACGCCATATTGGATTATTTACAGCTGACAGACCTTTCACAGACTTTGTTTACAGAGGGGTTCACGACTGTTTCGATAGTTTTTAAAGAAAAATTTAGATTGTCACCATGCCAAAAACCATTAAAAGCAGTGTTCGGGAAATAATCTTGAAAATGCACACGTTTTTTGAAGAGGAACAACGTCTAAAAGCCCCAATTATACCGTTTGATTTTGTTCATAGACTTATTGCCGCCACTTCAGGTTAGTGCTGCCATGCAGTTATAATGATTTTCCCATACTTAGTTTTTTATTTTACTATTATACAATTTCTTCAGGTATTTCTGAATCGGCAATTTACAAAATAGTTAAAGAAGGTAAAGTGGCCGTGGAAATAGGCATTAAAATATCTACACCCGGAAAAAAAAGAACAAGGATAAGTGGAAAAATTGATTTAGAAGCCGTAAGATGAGAAAAGTTTTAGAACATATTTTATTCGATAATTTTTTACATAGAATTTTTATTATTTATATTTTTTATTACATAATTAATTAACGAGTTCATTTGTAGAAACATCTTTTTTCAAAAATAAACTTTTTTATTTATGCACATTAAAGACTGGTTGCATCAACTTACTTTATAGCAATAGTTCATTTAAAGCATAGATTTTTTCGAGAGCGAGTCGTTTGATCGGTGGAAAATGCAAAATATCTATGCTTTGAACGAAAGATTACTATAAACCAAGTTGATACAACGGCCCTAAACCGATTGATATCCTTAGGTGTTACTGAGTTAAACATGGTGGTCATGATCATTAGGTATGAGACACCGAATAAAACCGGCGCCACACTGCGCGGATCTTCCGCCGCGTCTCTTCTGTCGTGGAACATCGCTACATTTCTTTCCATACAATATGCGCTTATTAAACACACTACGCGGATGATCGGTCGATCTATTTGCTTTGCCGATTTGGCGCAACGGAAAAGACGCGGCGGAAGATCTGCGTAATGTGGCGCCGGCCTAAAAGAATTATTATTGTTTGGTTTTTTTCCTAAAAATTGTATTTTTCTTTGATTTTGAAAAAACGCCATTTTGTGACGTTGTGTATTTTACGAATGTATATTTTGATAAATTTATTTGTACGTTAGTTTACATTTTTTGTTTTTTATCGTGTCGTATACTGCTTAATAACTAATTTAAGAAAAAACGAATTTGCAAAAAATTCCCTACAAATGAGATAATTTTTAGACTATCGGCAGTACCACAACGATTGGGACGCCCTCCTTTATTCTCCAGATAAGTTGGACGGACTATATGCCCAGCTGTGCCATAGATAACATAATAATAAGCTGTGCCCATAGATAACATAATATTATAGATAAGACACTTAAACTAGTAAAATCTTCTATGGCTTTCCAGCAATTGAAAACCGCGCAGCGGCGGAAATTTTTGGAACTAAAGCAGGCCACGCCCCCTGTAAAATGGTGGGGGGTTAGGCGGTAGGTATTGGCGCCAATTTTAAATATATATTTATTGTTAGGCTTCAATTAAAAGATTGTTAGCTTGTTAAAAATAATTTATTAACAAAAAATTAAAAATTATACAATACATGTTAAGAAAACTGAATATATAAAATATTACGAATTATTACAAAACTACATCAAGATAATTGCCAAACAGTTGGAAAAGTCAAATATACACAAAAATTACATTTTAATGAAAAAAAAAATTACAAAGTTAGTAAATACATATGTATATGTATTTTTTATATATAATAAGTCTTGTGGTCTTGACTTGATATTATTTATTTTACAAATCAATAATATTATCTAAGCATTGTGGTACAATGAAAATTTTTAAATTTTAGATTCTATGATAAAAAGATAGATGTCGCTATCATCATTTTTAATTATGAAAAATAAAAAGGAAAAAACCTGAAATTCTTTTAATTTAATAATAAAAGCTTTGCTTATTTAAAAGAGGATAATAATAATATTGTAATAATAATAATAATAATATTGTCCATCATCTTATTGCTCAGGCGTATGCGACTGAAAAATGTATTTACTTAATAGAGTAGTAAATTGTTATACCTAATCCGTCTGTAGATTATAAATTAAAAAGGAAATTATTCTAAAAATACACATAAAAGATACTTTGTAATGCATAAACATACCATAATAATAATATAATTAACAACAACCCAATTAACATGATATTTATATTACATTATTGCGTTATACCTTTATGCAACTAGAAAATATTACTTATATGCGAAAGAAAAACATTTAGACATAATATGTTTAAATATAATATGTACAAAACTAGTTATAATATTTGTGTAAAAACATATCCATAAATAAAATACCACTAACCAAAATACAGTTTTCCTTTGGATTTTATGTATGACAGTTTGAACGTACCTCAGTAATTCCGGAACAAAATATTTACCACAGTAGTTAAAGGTAAATGTTAAATATTGTTTATTAATTCAGTCATTATCACTGAAATAAGCAATATTGCTATTTCTGTATCTCGACAGTTATTTTATAACATTTTATTGCCTAATTCATTGACAATTGTTAATTTTTAGTTTTCTAATTGATTGAATTCATTAATTTTTATTCTGTCAAACTTAAAACCTCAAAATTGGCCGCAATAAAATGTTTAACAATAACTGTCAAAATACAGAAATAACAACATTGCTTATTTCAGAATACGGCCGTATATTTGAGATGGAGATCTTGATAAATGTACACGTCCGCCCAATATAAAGGCAAAAATGACGGTGTTGGAGAATCACCGAAACAGTAAAACGAGCAATTTTTAGCAAATATATTTTTGTGAATATTTCTGTACACTTAACTACAAATTATTTTTTTGAGTTATGACTGTTTTATCGCAGGTGCGACATGTCAGAATCGAGAGAGAGAGAGAAAACAAATATTCAAGTTTATCAATGTTGTGCTTTCTCGATGTAATAATAACTTTTTATAGGTATTCTAATGTTAAAAATTTGCACCGCAATATTGCATGAGCATTACGCGCTTTGATTTTTATAACGCATACTCGAAATCATATCCTCATTGCTCGGTTTTTCAGGGCATTTCAGGCACAATTCAATCATTTTTATCGTAACGTTCTGTTCGTCTATATTATGTCTAAAATAAGAATCATTATTAAATTCATGTTCACAAAGAAACATTAATATTATATACATTGATAGTTGTACGGTGTATTCTATAAAATATATTCGATTTGACCTCCCTTTGAGATTAATTAAAATAAAAATGACAACTAACGGACAATTTTACGTCAAAATAGGTAGGTACATAACATTTTTTCAGAAATTGATTACTATTTAATAAAACACCAAATAAAATTAAAATACTTGTATCTTGACGGTATTTTTTCGTTTTTCAACCTGGGTAAAGAAAGAATTTAGGAATATGTATACACAGGTATATACTCTTTTACGTAAATGTATGACAGTAATGAACATTGATGTATTATAATATATCATTGGTAATGAAGATAAATAAAAATGAGATGAAAGATAACAGATTTTTTTTTTTTTTTACATTTTATTCGAGGCTCAAACCATGCCTTCCACGATTCTTGTTTATGTGACGCACGTATAGATGGCATTGGACAATAGGCCAAAATCGGGGGCGATGGTGCTGCAGTAGCGACAAGGTTCATAACTATAATGACGGCCCTCTGTTGTAAATTTATGTAAATTACGTTGTATGGACTGTCCGGACCCTGGCTGTACCCAGCTGTCAGTTCGGCGCAATTGTCGCCATGTTGGAGCGATGACAGCTATGTTAGCGAAATATTTACGTTTTCTCTTTATACTATTTATCGCTTTAACCTTAGAAAGCTAACGTTCGGGCGTATCCCATTAAAGCTAACGACGGGTACTTGAGATAGTACTTTTTTTTGCAAAATATATATACTTTATGCACGTGATATTTTACAATATCGTTAATTAAAAGATTTTTCAATAAAAATACGTTTTATAAATTAAAATTTACTTATTTATTTAAGAACTACAGTCAAATTTCTAAAGCTTCTGAAAAAAAATCTTTATTTTTACATAAACTCTAACATCCAAATCAACTAGAAAAAATAGTATAACGTTCTATGTTTTGGCATTTTATTGCAATTGAGATAATACAAAAAAGTAATTATAATATAAAACTTATTTATATTTAGCGCATATAGTACAAAAATCATTCTTGTGTTCGTCATATATCGCTACCTTTCCATTGGCACAAATAATTTTAGTCATACGCTTTTTCTTGTAGTGGCACTTCCCGCACGTTTTTATTTTATGATTTTCTTGTTTCGAAGAAGTTGATAGCTCTTCTTTATTTTCCAATCTTTGAAAATGAGCTTGGTCTGATGATTGTTGGTCTTGACTAATGGATAGTTGCG
Organism: Agrypnia vestita; assembly: GCA_016648135.1. NCBI lineage: Eukaryota > Metazoa > Arthropoda > Insecta > Trichoptera > Phryganeidae > Agrypnia > Agrypnia vestita. Next base: position 627 of record JADDOH010020796.1, on the reverse strand, counting down.
CTGAAAGAACGCTCCTGATTTTGTCTTTCACTTTTGCGTAGGCATTAAGGTGGGCTAAATTTTTTTTTTCATTTCTTAAGGGGCACATCGATAAAAAGGTGCCAAATGGTCTTAAACTAACATTTGTAAAATATCATTACATTCTGATAAGTCTAACTGCCTCCGGATTGATGACGATTTTTCGTTTTTTTCGAGATATGTTCTAATTAGGGTACCAACCAATAAACGCTAATTTTATTCAAACACAGACTTTGTATATCATGATTGCAAGTATGAGAGGTTGGTGGGTTCAGTGGGGGAGAGTCGAGGAACACCTAGCGTTCACGTATTTAGTCAGTAGTCAGTAGCGAAGGGAAAAACTTCATTTCAAAATGAAGACTACAACACACACACGTTCACCAGTTTGAAGACTACAAAGTGTACACTACAATTGTAGTACTACGAAATGAAGTGAAGTAAATGAAGTGAAGTAATGAAGTAATTGTAGTATTAATGAAGTGAAGTAATGAAATGAAGTAATTGTAGTATTAATGAAGTGAAGTAATTGTAGTATTAATGAAGTGAAGTAATGTAATGAAGTAATTGTAGTATTAATGAAGTAAAGTAATGAAATGAAGTAATTGTAGT
>JADDOH010020795.1:0-14241 GCA_016648135.1 Agrypnia vestita | reverse complement strand
CTTAGTCGCTCGACCTTGGTAGATAACGGCGTCATCGATGTGTCAGCTGATTGGGTGCGCCTGGGGTTCTTTCTTTACTAGCCCAAAACATTTGATTAAACACAAACTACGATAGTTTGTCAACATAAATATTGTACCTAACAATTAGAGATTACATGACAATTAGGTTAGACAAATACTACTTAAAGACCCAAAATATGCAAACACTCTATGTTTGTTACTATAATTAAGAAAAAATAAATAGTTATGACAAAAATAATTATAAAATTAGTAATCTCATTGCACACAAAAATCGAATAAATCTTTACATTAGTGTTATGGACAGGATAACGATTGTGATGATGATGACGTTGATGAAATCACAAAATAGCGGTCCTGATGCCAAGTATTTATACTTTGAAAAGTAAATGGCAATCACATTTTACTTGAATATGATCGACATAAATAACCTTTTCAGTATTCATAATAATTGTGAAATGGCCTGCAAATTGATATATTTTTAAAATACACATATGTTTTGTCTGTAACTGACAGCTACCATAAACATTACTTTTATTCCCTTCTGTTAAAATATTTCGTCTTTCGTTAATTAAATCATCCTTAAATAGGGTTGTGCTATTGTAGACCACTTCCCTTTTCTTGATATTTTGTAAATTTTATTTTATACATTGAAACTTGCCGTGTAGCAGACACAATTGGCCGCTAAGCGGCTGACGTAGGCTCCCGCAGGACCAGGCATTAGCAAACATAATTGCTACATGCTACATTAAAACATAACAAAATAGCCGCCCGCCGGGCCTAGCAAAAAGCAATTGACGATAGCTGATTGCTTATTTTCCGTATTGAAAAATGGAAACAAGCCATGCAGCAGACACAATTGGCCGCACATCGGTTAAAGTAGCCGCCCGCAGTGCCTAGCAGATATAATTAGCCGCGCAGCGGCCAAAACAGCCACCCGCAGGGCCTAGCAGAAAGCAATCGGCGATAATCGATTGGTTATTTTCCATATTGAAAAATGGACACATACCGTGCGGCAGACACAATTGGGCGCGTAGGGGCCACCATTGGATGCGTAGTGACCAAAATAGCCGCCCACAGGGCCTAGCAGACCTGCTAGTGGTGGGTACAAATACCGATAAATATTTAGGGAAAGTTTGTATGTCGTCGGAATGAAAGAACGATTGGATGTTAATGTATTTTTTCCCGGAAATATGCCACGGGAGCAAGTAAAGATATTCAAGTAAATAAAGTGAATAATAGACAAAGAAACTCTAATTTAACGTGGCGCAGTTCTGCCTGAAGTTACAGTACAGCTACAAGTGAAGTACAGCTCAACTGGACAAAGCATCGCCGTGTCCCTAGGTCGACCCCTGTTGTTTAAGGCGCGGAGGTTTTTATTATTTTTACATAAAAAAATCTCTGGGCCGAGCAATAGTGATTATATAGGGTGATAGGGAGAGTTATGCTCCAAATAATCCGCGTGAGGCGCGGATTATACGACACAATGTGCAAAGCGCCCTTATCAATAGAACGTCAAGGAAAGTGGCGGGAAGTTCGAAACACTCGGATACTATTATATACATTTATTACCGAAACAACACCAAAACTTACGTTCTAAAGCGGTATTACTAATTTTTTAACTAATCTTAACCTAAGCACCAGCAGTTCCGACCCCCCACATAAGTCCGTCCTGTCCTTTCACACTCAGTTCAAAAAAAATAAATCACAACGCACAAAAAACACGTGTCCACTATCGGAGGCCTTCGTGGCTGCCATCTGTATGCCGCGGATGGCTCACCGCGTGGTCCAGACCTGGCGCGTCCGGTGGCGGGATCCACGATCTGGCATGGAGGCCTGGCAGGAGGCTGTCTGGAGGCATCTGGCCGGAGTCTCGATAACCCGCGGGAAGCGCACGTGGTCCAGGCCACGGAAGCACGTCCAGAGCACTGCAGGCCGCATTCTCCTCAAGCGACGTTGACGGCGCCGCCCCGCGTTCTTGAACACACGTGGCGGTGGCTCAGGGCCCGCCGACGAAGGGGCGGCCGCGGGCGAGGAGCCCGGGGAGCGCGAGCTATTGCGGCGACGGCGATCGGAACGAGACAAGCTGGGCTCTTGGGGCACGCGGCTCCAACCCTCTGTGTATGCGGGGGAGGGGGGTAGTCACCCCGCGCTCTTGCGCTGGCACCACTATCAACTTCTTGCGGTGAGGGGTGACAACCGCGGTGCCGCGTGAAATTTTAAAATTAACGTTTTTAAAATAAAACTTATTTTCTAATAACAAAAAAAGGACGCGTTGCGGAACGTCACATGTAGGTCGCGGTTGCATCAAGGGTTAGATGTTATTTATACTGTATAGGGTTAGACAAATATGGATTTATTTAGAAAAATTATTAGTTCTTGTTAAGTAAAGTATAACATTGATATAAAAATGATCGCTTGATGTTTTATGTTTACATAGAATTTTTATTTGAATTGTTTTTTCCTTTTGTTTTTCTACCTTGTTTTTGTACAGTAAGTAAAATCATCATCAATGTATTTTCGTGTATAGAGCACTTTATATCTTGTTAACCGCATACATTGTGACATAGACTGAATAGACTACTTTATTTTCCATAGACGACATGACATGATATTTTCTAAATTCTGAGTGAAACGAGTGAAACAACAATTTTTACACATTAACCTCTTCTCGCTTGTTCGCCGTCACCGGAAAATTTATAGAAATGGCTAGAGGAAGTAGTGCCGGTTTTGATAGACATATTACTATATTTTCTCCTGAGGGTAGACTTTATCAAGTCGGTAAGTAGTTCGTTAATTCGTGAAAGCAGGTTGTCTAAGTTTTTCTTGCTTTGAAGGCGTCCATTATTTATTTCACTTTTGAATGACTGTCATAATTTAAATGTTATTGCTTACCTTCAAATAGTATATGTAGCAGCCTTAGATGAATCTATTTATTTTATATAATTCCTAAAAAATCAATTTCACATCTAATGATTTATTTTTATTTTCAGAATATGCTTTTAAAGCCATTAATCAAGGTGGACTCACGTCTGTAGCATTGAGAGGAGATAATGTGGCAGTTTGCGCAACACAGCGTAAAGTCCCGGACAAATTGCTGGATCCTTCATCCGTAACTCATCTATTTCAGCTGACGGAGAACATTGGCTGTGCCATGACCGGAATGATTGGTAAACTGACGCTTAATTACTGTTATCCTCCATCTAATTTAAGCACAGACTTGTTACGAAACCCTAAACTTTTCCCAAGTAGAGATCATTTTCACATTACTTCTCAGCTGCTAGGGCCTGCGGGTAGTTGTAGTGAGCGCTACACAGCTGATAGCATCATTTGTATCTGGAAATGGCTTTTGCGCATTACCTGCTATGCCCCGCATGCGACTGTAGTGGCCGCTTCGCTACGCAGCCATTAGTGTCTATCGGTTCTCGCCGATTGCTTGCTACGAGGCCTAGCTTTATATATAATTTAGATTAAAGATACAAAGATTTTAATATTATTTTCATAAAAGGCTTCTAAAATACACAAAAATGCTTTCAAAATCAGTTATCAATTATGAAATTAACACTCCTTATCAGATTTTGAAGTCTGCCTCTTGCATTCACACTTGAATAGTGTTTATTTCTTAAAAATATGAATGTAGTTTCTTTTAAATAATAAAATAAGCTATAGTGTCAAAATTTTTGCTAAACTTTATGGCGTCACTCTGATTTTCTTAAAAAAAAGTATCCTGGAGTAGTTGAGTGCCCTGGTGTGAAAATTTTTGGTAAAAAATTTCACATGTGATGTTCACATTGTCAGTATAAAAAAAAAACAAAATAGCTGTCTGCACTGTTCTTTATTCATATTTCTGCTAAAAATGTATTATGTCAAAACGCTTGCATTAACTTAAACAATTGACGCATGTCATCTTAACATATCGACGGCTCCTACGTATAATATCGTAACCCACAAAATTCAATTTTACAGGAGAAGGATTTGAACATATTTTCGTCCGGTATAAATCTAAATAATGCCAAATTTTTTTGAAATTTCGTTTCAATATTTTACTTTATACTGTAGTTTCATAAATAATCACAAAAAAGTCGAAATTATTAAAGGTTTTTGTAGAAATGCACAAAAGATATTATACTTCGGAAAAGACGCGACGTAAAATATCGTATAAATGACTTACAACACTTCACTTCGGAAAAGACGCGACGTAAAATATCGTCTAAATGACTTACAACATTTTACTTCCGAAAAGACGCGACGTAAAATAACGTAAGTGTTACATACAATAATTTTCTTATGTTATTTTCTCACGCATATTATCGTAAGTGTTACACACGATAGTATACTTCGTAAAAAAATATGTGATTGTTTGAGATATGATAAAATACGTCCGAAAAAAACGTTATTTATTGCAAAATATTTTTTTTTCTTTCTTGGAAATAAAGATATGATTAAATACATATGAAATACACAAAAAACTAAAAATCGTCGATTTGTGGGTTACGATATTATACGTAGGAGCCGTCGATATATAAATGAATATTCACAACTGTTACAACATTAGGTCTGATTATTTTCATTTCAGTTCATTTGGGTACATTGTTAAATTGTTTGAGTTGGACACATCATTTTAACCTAGAAATTAATATCCATCAGTTATTGACAGTTGCTCGTCTCACGTCAAAAAAATTTCTTGCCAGCAGAAAAAATATAATTGATTTATGAAAAATACATATTAATTCATTTTATTCTTTCATTAAATGTCATTCTTGAAGTGACCCGAATAGTAAATAATGTGTATATTATTTCTACACATTAAATAATATCTAAATGTATTTTAAAATAATCTGTTCACCTCCTTTCTCAAAAAAAGTAATCATATGATTTGGTTATTTTTTGAAGCTGGCAATGGCTAAACCATGCACTGCATACTGTGTTTTTGAAACAATCATAATATGTATAAATTTACTACATAAGTACTTATCACAAAATAATACTTTATGCAATACCAAGTTAAATGAATGACAAAACAAGGATTGCCATCATAATTTGACAGTATTCCAGTATGTGTAGTACAGAAAATTATAACTGATATTCTATAAGTCTTTAATTCGATTGCCATTGCCAGTTCAGTATATGTAGACCAACCCTATAAAAAGTGATTTTAATGATCTAAGTGCTTCTAGCAACGGTTAAATCTGTTTTACAATTAATTTATAATAAATTAGAGAAGAAATATTACTCTTTCGTGATGGTATTTTAACGGGTTACACAATCAACTGATATTTGAGATTTTCATCGGATTGTATCAATGATTCGTAATTGATTTTTCACAGTTCAACGGGCACCCATTGGTAGGTACTAGCAACAGTTATATCTTACTTACAGATACAAATCTCAAATAACAATACCATGAATAACCGGTTTAAAAAAAAGTTTGACCATCCCTACTACTCTTACACTTTTTATTCATATGTTTTCATTTTCTGATCAGCTGACAGCAAGTCCCAGGTACAGAGGGCTCGGTATGAAGCGGCCAACTGGCGCTACAAATACGGATATGATATCCCTGTGGATGTACTCTGTCGGCGCATTGCTGACATCTCCCAGGTGTATACGCAGAATGCCGAGATGAGACCACTCGGATGTAGTAAGTTATTTCACAGTTTTCAATGCATTATATTTCGTGAACATCCCCAACATTTCCAACCTTTTTTCAACAGCTGCAAGATTAAAAACACAAGACAGGAAGCGGAAATTGCATTCTGTGTTTTTATGTATACACTAGCTGGTCGTACCTGGCCTTGCACGGGTTAAGGATTAAGTAAAAAATAAGTTTGTGAGGGAAATCAAAGGGTCCGCTGTTCTCTAAAAAACAATGTTTCCATCTAATGTTAACATAAGTTATTGTAACATAACCGTAATTCTTAGATATATGGTAAAGCAGACTTTTTTGTAGATATTAATGTCCTCTATAAAACTGTAGTAAATTACTTTGCTCTATTGGCAATAATTTCCGCAGCATACGCAATATAAGGTTTTTTTTTAACGTAATTTTTTCACACGTTGGGTTACATTATCGAAGTTTTCATACGGATCCCTAACATTTTTGAAAATATTCTTTAGCCTATGTTCATCAGGGATAGTGTAGAATTCTGAGTGTGAAAGAATTTTTCAAATCGGTCCAGTAGTTTCGGAGCCTATTCAATTCAAACACACAATCAAATCTTTCCTCTTTATAATATTAGTATAGATATATATAAATTTTTGATGAATATTATATAGAACAAGTTATTCGTACCCGACGTTGCACAGGTTAAGGATTGAATTGAAAATAAATTTGTGGGGGAAACAAAGATTCCATTGTTTTGCAAAGCATCTAAATTAATCTATCTAATTAAAACAATATTTCCATTTAATCAGGGCTGGGATGGACAGGATGTCTAGGGAAAAAATGTAGCATATTTTTTCCGTTCGTTAATATGTATGCAAAATTTGTATTCAATCGATCGAAGGGTGTAGATTTGTCCAGAAAATATATCTGGCAGAGGGGTGGGGTAGAGGGAATTGATTGAACGGTACACATTTTAATTTAACCTATAACAACAGGAGGGGAAGGCGTAAAAGAGAAGGGAGGAAATATCGTTTGTGATACCCGCCGGGTCCTAAAGAATAAGTTTGCAAATTTTAAGTCCGATCGGTCGAACGGTACAGATTTGCATTGAAAATATATCAGGGGGAGGGAAAGGGATAAAAAGGGAGGGGGGAAATATAGGCGTATGTTACCCGCCGGGTCCTAAAGCATAAGTATGCAAAATTCGAATTGGACAAACGGTGTAGATTTATATAGTATAGAGAACAGTATAGAGTAACGGTACAGAGAACAGACAGACATTGAGTTTTATCAGTATAGATAAGTACATATTGATATTATTTTAAAAGTTGGTAGTAATCAGTTTGTTTCACACACTTACTAATTTCTTCATTCAAAGTGTTCAAATATTATAATTATTATTTTTTTAAATAGATATGAACACGGAATACGTGTCACATCAATATTCTTACTATTTTCAAACTAAGCTAAACGCTTCTGTTATCAAAATAGGACTAACTTGCTGGTCTGGAGTGAGGTTCGAACCCGCATCCTTTGGATCACGGGGCGAGAGTCCTAACCGCAAGACCGATAAGCTACTTAAAAAAACTAAAGCCAATATTTTCATTACAGTGATAGAAATATTGCCATTTTTGAGTGTTAGGGTAACAATCCCAAATAGCAATCTTGTTATTTTTAGAATACAATTGACAATGACATCTGGTGTGTATGTCTCGACCAGGTTGTCTAGAGGAATGCCTTTTCAATCCTGACAATGAACATCAAGCAGAAGTTTTTTTTTTAACATACTATAGTAATAAAGTATCATAAGATTAATTTAAGTACATTTGCTCATTTCATATGTTTATCATCATTGTATAATTGAACAGGTATGATGCTCATTGCCTTTGATGCCGTGAAGGGACCTTGCGTGTACAAGACCGATCCAGCAGGATACTTTTGCGACTACCAGGCAATATCGGTGGGCGCCAAACAGACCGAAGCCAACAGCTACCTCGAGAAGAAGTTAAAGAAGAAACAAGATTACACGTATGATGAAGCAATCCAGATGGCTATTTCTTGTTTGTCCACTGTGCTGTCTGTTGATTTCAAACCTTCTGAAATTGAAGTGGGCGTTGTATGCAAGGCTAACCCCAAATTTGTGTAAGTTTGCATTTTTTTGTATTCTGACTTATTTTTTAATGTTTGTGTTAGACTTTTGAATTATTAAACTACAAAATACTTAGTTTTATTTTTTCACATTAGCCAGTTTTAGAATATATGTCTATCATTAGGGCAAAATAGGATTAATCATTCAATTTAATAGTCTTTAACTTTGCATATAGTCTCATTGACATTGAAAGTCAACAAAAATGTCTCATTGAAAAAATAAATTTGTCTCGCATCTCACTGATACTGATCATAATTTTCATGATGACACGAGTAATCATTCTGCGTGTGTTATTAGGTTAGACAAAGAGATTTTAACAGATCAACAAATAACTCAAGAGTAATGAAAACATCAGGAATAATGTAATAACCAGTTCTATTTTTAAATTGTTTCCAATGGTTCTCCCTCCTCGCTTTTCTCACTTGATTTTTTTGATTTTGATTTCCAATGATTCTCCCTCCGCACTTTACTCACTTGACACTGGACAGATAATGGATAATCATAAACAATGTTAAAAGATATTATTACATTTTATGAACTACCCTAATGGACAGACAATGGAACGGACGATCTGAAACCATTTGGCGTTAAAAGATAAAACAACAGTAGCTAAATAAATATAAACTTTTTCTTTTGTAATAGTTATTCATAGTGCATAAAAATACATTAAAGTTTCATAGTAAAATGTTATCATTTATAAAATTCAAGTTTTTTTTGTGTATTTGTCTTTAAATCTGTGGATATGTAATCTGGCAAAAGCTTGTATCTTAAAAATAATTATTTGTGTCTCTTGTTCCATTAAAGCAATTCCCCTTATTCTATTTATTGTAAAAAATTTAGGTATTATGCAGTTTTTTGCCTCCCCTGTAAAACCTGTATTAAGTGGCTTACGAGGTATTGTTTTATCAAGAGCAAAATGCCTTTTAGCAGATTTCCAAGGGGGAGCGCCTCTCCCCCTCTTCCGATGTCAGTGTATATGTTGATCTAACGTGGCTGTATTTTGTTTCAGGATGCTGTCCGAGGCAGAGATAGATAAACATTTGATTGCTATCTCTGAAAAAGATTAATTGTTTCATGAAAAGTACAATACGTATGTTTTCCCCTTTTTTAAATAAAGTAATTTTATACGATCTGAAGAGTTTTAATAATTGAAGAAACACAGGGGTCGAGAACCAAAATATTACATTTTCATTTGTATCCAACCCAATAAACGGCTCCATCAAATTTAACTGTTTTTCTATTCCTTACATTACAAGATGATCAGTTAATAATTATTTTTATTTTACCAATTTCAAAATTCGTACAGTAAAACTCTGTTAGTTCAAAGTTGGTCATAATTCAAAAGTTATCCATCATTTAAAGATCTAAATTGTCAATTTCATAGTTGCTTGAGCTCGTTAATTTGTATTTTTAAATAATTTTCTGACTATTTTTACATCACATAACATGAATATTTAAAAAAAAAGATTGAGCACTTTTTTGCCTGTGGGAAGTGTTTGTCTATATGCAGTGGTGCTTGCACATTGTGTTTGAGCCAATGTTCATGTGGAATCTCCTTTACATGTCTTAGTCCCTGCAGCTGCCGCATGCCTTTAGGAAATGGGGAATTCATACATACTTCTCGTCCAAAGCGATCCAACCATAAATTGAAAAAATGCAAAGGACTCTGCTCATATGTATTATGTCACAGTCTCAGAAGTTGCGGAATTCTGTGCTTTTTTCAGTTGATGTGGACCGCCTCGATCTGTGGATAGACTCACTAATATAGTAACTTATATATTAGGTCCTTACCTATGAAATTGCTATTTTCTAATACTGGCTAGTTTGAAGTTCGATACCTTGCTTCAACATGGAATTCCAAATTCGAATGAAGGTCATATGAAAGTTAATTAATACAGTAAAACTCCGTTAGTTCATACCCTGGTATTTCGAAATTTGAAATTTGTAAAACTTCAGTTTTACATTCCTCATTCACATGTTTTTCCGGTGTTTACACTGAAAATTCAAAATCCTGTTTGATCAGCATACATTCCCACATAAATATTTTGTGCAATTTACGCGGTTAATTTACCCAGGTTTTACACCAAAATATTTAGAAAATTCAACTCTACATTAATTTAAATTTCCTTTTTCCATTAAAAAAATTTAACATGTCAACATTAGATATGCATTTATATTTATTTCTATTTAATTTTAAGTATAAAATTTTATTTGGACTGTGCCTGTCTCACTAGAAGTACCTGTGTTGAGACAGGCATATATATACGTATAATATAAGGTACACATTTAGAAGAAAATAAAAATATGAGAACAGATAGCAAGGTACGCATTTATAAGACCTGTATGCGACCTATCCTCACATATGGTATTGAAGCGAGGGCGGACACTCAAGACAAGGAGCATGTTAAGAACAACTGAAATGAGAACTTTGCGTGTTATTGCTGGGAAGACTGTATGATGAATACAGTAATCCGGGAAGTCTGCAAGGTTCAAGATGTGGTCAGATGGGGGTGATAGTGTCGACGATACTGAGACCAACACGTACAGAGAATGAATACAAGATTACCATACAGAGCACTGCATGGCATACCAGATGGACCGCGCCCACCAGGGAGACCCCCGAAGCGATGGAGAGATACCTGGAATTCAGCATCACCGTTTTGCGTGTGTAAAATCGTTTGACAGTTATTGTTTACTTTGTATTTATATTTTTGATATTACGTTAGCCGTTTTAATTATAAATATTCTTTATAATTTGCCCTAAAAACATCGCAACACAAAGTACAATTGATTATAAGAAGATTATTGAAAAAAATGTAAAGATAATCACAGAATGGTCAATGTCTGCGAGAACTTTCTGTGGGTGGTATCATCCTAAAGAAGACCCCAAATAGCGGTCAGGTTGAATATTCCGGATTATGTAAATAGGGTTATTTTACACTTTTTTAGCAACACGTGCATTTTTGAAAAATAAAATATTTATTGTTTTTATTTTCATCGAAAGCTAATTTTTCTATACAATTTTCATTTGTTAACTTTTACGTTATCCTCAGTTCTCTTTTGTCCCCTGGAGAACCGGGTTTTATTGTACTGTATTTTCAAAATGATTTCTTGAAATATTCAAAATCTCGCTATGAAACACCCAAGACTTGTTGATTGCTCCAGCCCACTACATCTCCACGACAACGCTTGTCACACACCTCACAACGGATTGTCTTAAAATCATAGGAGTTTTGACTTCTGTCACCCACCTGACTTACCAGACTTTGCACCTACCAATATCCTATTTTTTCAGAATTTGGATAACTTTTTACGAGGGAAAATTTTCAACTACGATGAGGCAGTAACAAACCATTTTAAAGAATTCATTGATTCCGATCCCCAGGATTCCTACAGTAAAGGCTAAAGGCTTCATTGAACTTCTATTAAAATGCCAAAATTACATTGACAATAACGGCCAATACTTCGATTAATTTCATACATAATAAAAATATTTTTGTTTAAACTGAGTTGTTTGTTATACAGTAAAACCCTGTTTATTCTTACCCCTATAATTCAAATTTTTTTAAATCCACAAGTCATAAATGTTAACTTCATAGTAGATTAACCCCAGTAATTCGTAATTCAAAATAATTATTATCCCCTTGCAGCATAAATCAATACATTTTGAATTTATTTTCATTCTTCACAAGTGATAAGAAAAAATATGTCAATATTGGTTATTTTAGTAATAAGAATGTCGCTATATTAGGATAACAATTTTTGGCGAATTTCGCGATTACAATTTTTTTTTTGCCTTGAATTTCGAATCAGTGGGGGGGTTCTGCATAATTTCAAATGTTATTTTTGGGTCCCTTGAATTAACGAGGTTCTACTGTATATTGTTAATTAATGTAATTAAAATGAAAGAATAATGTTAGTGAGAATTTATTTATTTAATTAAGTGAAACATTTTAACTTTTCTTTCAAGCATTTGAACAATGTGGAAATATGTAAAATAATATCTTACTGATCACCCGGTATTGGGAGAATAATATATTTTATACCTGTATCCATAGCCATTTTCTATTTTGTTAAGTTAATTTTTTTGATAAGCGCACTTTACAAATATGGAAGAATCCATCTTACCTTGTAAAGAAATTTCGCAAATATAATTAAAAGAAGTATATAAATATAATATTTTGTTCATTGATACGATTTATTGTGCAAAATGCATTGCGCTATGATGAATGAACTTATATTTTAATAACACTGAATTTCAAGCTGCTCTTATATAAAAACAATTTTAAATGTATTGATTTTAATAACACATTATATTATATTTATTCATGTGTAAGAGTACTGAACTACTAAGCCGATTCCAATGACAAAGAACTTAATAGATAGAGGACAAAAAATTAGAAAACTCGTTTCTCATTTATATTGTCAAAGTGATGAAATTAAAAAAACTATTAGCAACCATTGCTGCAAAATCTATCTATGGTTACCAAGCTACAAAATGAGTATCGTAATTAATGACTTATTTAAATTCAGGTTGATGTAACAAAACGTCGTGCATTGCGTACTTCCAGGTCCACTGCCGAGCCAAATGTTCGAACTTTTTCCGATCCGTGTTGTACATGTGACCCACCACTGGCTCCATACAAATCTATGATCAAGAATAAGAATAATAAATCACATTAAAACTGTTGAATATATGTAAAATTGTTGAACAATAATTATGAATTAATAATTATCAGCAAGGTGTTAATCATTTTATTAAATTTGTATTAAAGCAAATGAATTTACAACATTCATTATAAGTTAAGACCGTCCCAAAAGTTTACAGAAGATAAGTCAGAAATATTGGAAAAATGCAATCTTTGAAGTCGTTTATCTTAATAACTATAGTAAAACCCCGTTAATTTGAATGTCGATAATTTGAAATTCACCATAATTCAAATTTTTTAGAACTCACACATTCCAAAATTTTTTTCACGGTAGATTAAGGGGTTACGTGTATAGTCCGTCTAACTTATCTGAAGAATGGCCAAATTTGGAACTAACGACGCCATATTGGATTATCTACAGCTGACAGACCTTTGACAGACTTTGTTTACAGAGGGGTTCACGACTGTTTCGATAGGTTTTTAAGAAAATTTTAGATTGTCACCATGCCAAAAACCATTAAAAGCGGTGTTCGGGAAATAATCTTGAAAATGCACACGTTTTTTGAAGAAGAACAACGTCTAAAAGCCCCAAATATACGGTTTGATTTTGTTCATAGACTTATTGCCGCCACTTCAGGTTAGTGCTGCCATGCAGTTATAATGATTTTCCCATACTTAGTTTTTTATTTTACTATTATACAATTTCTTCAGGTATTTCTGAATCGGCAATTTACAAAATAGTTAAAGAAGGAAAAGTGGCCGTGGAAATGGGCATTAAAATATCTACACCCGGAAAAAAAAGAACAAGGATAAGTGGAAAAATTGAATTAGAAGCCGTAAGATGAGAAATGTTTTAGAACATATTTAATTCGATAATTTTTTTACATAGAATTTTTTTTATTTATACTTTTTATTACATAATTCATTAACGAGTTCATTTGTATAAACATATTTTTTCAAAAATAAACTTTTTTATTTATGCACATTAAAGACTGGTTGCATCAACTTACTTTATAGCAATAGTTCATTTAAAGCATAGATATTTACGAGAGCGAGTTGTTTGATCGGTGGAAAATGCAAAATATCTATGCTTTGAACGAAAGATTACTATAAACCAAGTTGATACAACGGCCCTAAACCGATTGATCTCCTTAGGTGTTACTGAGTTAAACATGGTGGTCATGATCATTAGGTATGAGACACCGAATAAAACCGGCGCCACACTGCGCGGATCTTCCGCCGCGTCTCTTCTGTCATGGAACATCGCTACATTTCTTTCCATACAATGTGCGCTTATTAAACACACTACGCGGATGATCGGTCGATCTATTTGCTTTGATTTGATTTGACGCAACGGAAGAAACGCGGCGGAAGTGTGGCGCCGGCCTAAAAGAATTATTATTGTTTGTTTTTTTTCTGAAAATTTTATTTTTCTTTGATTTTGAATAAACGCCATTTTGTGACGTTGTGTATTTTGCGAATGTATATTTTGATAAATTTATTTGGACGTTAGTTTACATTTTTTGTTTTTTATTGTGTCGTATACTGCTTAGTAACTTGTTTAAGAAAAAACGAATTTGCAAAGAGTTCCCTAAAAATAAGATAATTTTTAGACTATGGGCAGCACCACAACGATTGGGACGCCCTCCTTTATTCTCCAGATAAGTTGGACGGGCTATAGTCAGGATTTTTAAAAAATCGAATTTTTTTTTGTTGGTATTTTCTTAAAGCAAAATGTTTCCAAAATATTGTGTGAAAATATCAACTCGATCCGGTTATTAGTTTTAAAGATATCCAACGATAACTGTAGGGCCCTCCGC